>VMDO01002415.1:156651-169138 GCA_007922755.1 Pedetes capensis | reverse complement strand
CCAAAAGAACCAACAGATCTGTCCTAGAAGAGGTATAACCAGAGTGCTCCTTGGAAGCAAAAATGGCCAAACTGCATCTTACATATTTCGGACATGTAGTCAGGAGAGAACAATCCCTGGAGAAGGACATCATGTTTGGAAGAGTGGCAGGTCAACGGAAAAGAGGAAAACCCTCCACCAGATGGATTAACACAGTGTCCGCAACAATGGGCTTAAACATAAATAAGATGGTTTGCCTGGCACAGAATCGGCAAGTGTTTCAATCTGCTGTACATAGGGTCGCTATGAGTCGGACTCAACTCGAAGGCACCTAACAACAACATGAGTTGAGACTCCAACTAGAAGTATATTTTATTATTTCCTCTTTTAGTACTGCCCCACAATTATTGGATCTTCTATAAACCTACAATATTCCAGAAATCAGTTCTCAAGACAGAAGTTCTAATTACTAAGAAAACTCATACAATGAGAGATTCTTCAACAAAACACTTTTTGATAGCTGAAAAATAGATTCATCAAAAGAGAATTTAAGATAAAGACTACGTTTTTACTTTATTCTCCAGACAGTCATCATGTAGAGAGAGAGAAAGCAGCTGCTTTCTAGGCTGGGCATACTCTGTGATCAGGAGAAGCCCTAGACATGCTATAAAATAGACCACATCATCAGTTTCTCTTCTTTAGAGTTTACTGCTCTCCAATCAGTTATCTGCCAAAATCCAGAATTATCTTTTAAAAATAGAAACCAATCTTTGTGTTCATGGTAAAGTCAAGCTGCTTTGGACTTGCATTTAAGTTGTCCAAGATCTTTCCCCACTGCCCTCCTTAGCCTTGTCTTTATCATTCCCCCACCCATACTTTCTGTTTCTGGATCATATTAATCTGAATTATGCAAAGTGCTGTGGCATTTTGTCCCCACTGGACTAACACAGGACTTCGACCACCTTCAACACTTTTCCTCCACGAAATTTCTAGACCTCCACAGGTGGGATCTTACTCCTGAACAAGTATGCTCATGTAGGCATCTGCACCTGGACACAAGGCATTATGGTGCTCACACTTCCTCTGTGGCACCTAACCAAGCTCTACACCAAGGCTCTGAAAGCCAAGAAATCATAAAAGAGGTTACCATCACAACATAGATGGTTTTTATTTGGGTACAGAATAAATTTGATAATTGAGAGGCACAGGTTCAGTTAGAAACCATACAAGTGCTCCATCAAGGGTAAAGAAGACTGGATGTTTAAATAAGAAAAAAAAGGGGGGCAAACAATGAAATGAGTTGAATGAACTTGTTTTGAATCATTTTCAATTGGTCCTGTTAGTTACACAGGTGTTTCACACAAATTTCAGTTGCTACTGGAGGTCTGTTCATACTTTAAGCTACACATGATTGGTTACTAGGTGGTATGACATAGGGGGTTATCAATGAGCAACAAGTCTTTGAGATGGTCAGCAAGTGAATTAAGGTCCCAGGATTGGGAACTATCACAATCTTGGGTCTTTTAAGGACATACTTTCCAAACAGCATAGTCCATTTGGAAGTTGAAGATTGAGGAACTATCATATATGTGTGATTTCTGAATCTCACAGAAAAATTCTGTTCTCTCTCTTGACCAAACTGCAGTTATCATAATTTTTATTTCCACAGTTCCACGGCTGTTTGATTTCTATTCCACCAAGCCTAACCTTCAATGACCCAGAGTTTTTGACATGCCAGAGCTTCAAAACTTTTGGAAATATTGTGGCCAAATGGAGAACATCTCTATACCTTTTATATATAAATTTCCAAGAAAAGGAGTACAAAATGTACACCTTTTACCCCAAAGTTGCAAAGATTTAAACAAAGCCATTATTTCTGGGTTTTATGTATAGTGATTCTGTGCTCCTTAAGACCTGCCCTTCAAAAAAATGTGAGCCAGGCTAGGGACAAACAATAGTAGCCAGAGCATACATTTTATTTTCTTGGGAGTCTGCCATTCCCTTAGTCGTACCTACTTGGATCCCACAAGTGAAAACATCATGATTTCTTTCAGAGAAGTACCCTCAATATTCACCAAACAAGTTCCATCAGACCTGAATCAACAGCTCTCCCATCTTTCTCAGGCATGCCTAGACCTGCAATCAGACATGGTCCATGCTGAAATAATGCTTGGCTACACCTTAATTTGGGCTGAGGTTTAGCTCAGTTGGTACAGTGCCACTCCACACTCTCTGAGGACCTCTGTTTGATCTCCAGCACCTTAAAAATGGAAAAAGGACAGGGCAATCCACTCCTGAAGCAATCCCAAAACAATCAGCTATTGACTACGACAACTAACAAAAACAGCACCTTAATTTATGGGTCAGAAGGAAGAAAAAAGTATCTGCAAAACAGAAACTATTTGAGCCATATTTTGAAGAAAGAATAGGATTTATGTGAACACTCCAGTAATGATTCATGGAGAGGATGCATGATAAAGAAAAGAGAATCATTATAGAGTCCAAATATCAAATGAATCTATTTTAATCAAAATTTAAGATGTCCAAAGAAGAAAATACTAGCATTCTTTGAGATCATACCGACTAATGGTAACAACTCAATAAATGTTGAATGAATGAATGGATGAATTGTTTCATTTTCTTTAATCAAACTAAATTTGGCTCTAGCCCTGACTTGGTAAGGGCAAGGAGGATGCAACTTCAGTCACTTTTGAAGGGGATTTCCTTCCTCCTTAGGGTTTTGAAAACAATCTTGAAGGTTCATGTGGTATCCAAAACTTAAAAGATTACTCCATGGTGTCACCACCCTCAAGTTGTCTGCTCTGTGCTTGATGATCATGGACAAAGTTGTCCTCCATGGGCAGGTGATGAGGTTCTAAGCTGAGTCAAAGGTACTTTTACACCAGGGCTATCTATCCAACACACGATCAGCCACAACATGGCTCCATTTTCTTTTATTTAAATCATTGTTTGAACCTCCCAAGACTATAATGAAGATCCCATGAGAAAAGAAATTTTCTAAATGTGGAAGACTGTGCAAAGGGTGCTTGGTAGCACAGACCATGCCAGGTCACAGAAATCTAGATTAGCAGTACCTGCTCCCCTGTGACTGAGAAATGGCCCTCAGAGTTCCAGCAACCCATCTGGCCTCAGTGCCCCATCTCTTCATGGGCTGGTTCTGCTCTTGTCACCCTCACATCTACACTTCTGGACACAGAACGGGCCCTAGTGGCAACTTGCAAGAAATGCCAGGCATAAATGCAATCTCCAGGACACTACAGGGCAGGAGGGAAGATCAATCACCTGCGCAGTGTTCACCATGGGGACTGAGGCCTGAAAGGCTGCTTTGTTCGCCTCCAAGGTGAGCTCCAAGAGGAAGATGCTTCTCCAGCCACTGGCACCAGACCTACACAAAGCCCTCATTCAGAGGTCCAGCCCTGCCTCTGGCTTATTGGGTTGCTTGCACAGAGATCATTTCCCAGCCTGTGCCTCAGCACCCCTGACCCTGTTACTGCACAATGCCACTCTGAGGGTGTGGGTAGAATATTACATTCCAGAGAGAAAAGGCCATGCTCAGGCCGAAGAGCCCAAGCTGTACTTGAGGACACTCCCTACTCACCACAGAGCTCTCAGTGTCCCTGCAGACAATCAGCCTCTGTGCAGCCCATCTCCTAATGCAAGGACGGTTTACATGTTTTCATCTTTGGAAACTTCAGACTGCTCAGTACCCAAAAGCAGCTGCACAAGGAAGTGTCTGTCTGGGAGGAAAGGGGAGAAAGAAGGTGAGATTTGTCCCTTCCAAATGACTTCCCAGCAAGGCTTGTTTATTCCCAAGGGCAATGCCAGGTTCTTTGCATTTATTCTTTCATTCATTTAAATAGTCAATGTCTATGGATCCCATACTGTGTGCTAGGCATCTTACTAAGATGTCTACTAAGACATGACTAGCCCAATAGAAAAAAATTATATAAGACTGCCCTGCTCTTGTGTGGATGGTGTCCAAGTATCTGAAAAAGCATTTCGTGAATTGATTTTGTGCCATGCATCCTTTCTCCCACAAAATTCTATACATAGCATTCTGTTGTGGCTCTTAAATCCTTTCTAATTTATAATTGTGTGAGAATAAATGTCAAAATGTAGCTGGGTGCAGTGGCTCACACCTGTAATCCCAGCAACTCAGGAGGCTGAGGCAAAAGGATAGCAAGTTTGAGGCCAAAGGCAGCCTACATAATTTAGTAAGACCCTTTCTTGAGATAAAAAACAAAAGACAGGCTGGGGGTGAAGCCCAGTGGTAGAGACTAGCAAAGTATCTATGAGGTCCCTGGTAAAACCCCTAAGTACTGTGAATATATATATGTTAGGCTTCCTAGGCATTTTCTTACAGGTGAGAAAGAAAAATTATTTAACCCCTGTGAAGGATAATTTGCCAATATATTTTAAACTTACACATGTGTTTACCCTTCAATCCAGTAATGTCACTTCCAAGAATTTACCCCAAATATATACTTCTAATAATATGAAACTACATGTGCATAAGGTTATTCAGTGTGGCAGCATTTTTATTTACAAAGCATTAGAAACTACCTACAAGTCCAAGAATAGCACATTTGGTGAATAAGCTATAGTATACCTACATAATGAAGTACTATTCTGCTATGAAAAGAATAATGATCTCTATACTGATAGGGTGCTTTGCAGGAGATATTAAGTGATAAAAGCAGTATATCAAGTAACATATAGTATGCTACATTCTGTGTAAAATTAAAAGGAAATAGGAACACATACAAATCTCTCCTGATCTATACACCCAAAATAAAAGAAGAGAAAAGAAAGGAAAGGAAAGAAAAGAAGAAAAGATAAACCAGAAAGTAATTAAGTTAGTGACCTAACAAAATTGAGGGAACAAGGAGGAAGAGGATATGAAACAGAGTGACACTCTTCTGAGGAGAGCTTGACTTTTAGAAGCATGTTAATGTTCTACATACTTTAAAGAAATATAATGCAATAAGACTGGAGATATAGCTCAGGGGTAGAGTGCTTGCCTAGCCTAGCATGTGGGACCTCCTGGGTTTGATCCCCAGCACCACAAAAAAAATGTAATTAATAAAGACTGAAAATGTAAATGCAATCCATAATAGTGAAACCAAGTATGTTCCAAATAAATAATATAACATCAATGAAGGGAGAAAAAATAGAAAAGAGTAACCCAAGTAACATAAATCTGCACTTAACTACTTATATGCTCAGATTTAGGCAGAGTAGAGAGGAGGAACAATAAATTCTTAACTCTTTTAGTGAGTTTATTTTTGGCACAGTTTGTGAGAAGCAGTTCTTAAAGTATTTTAGGTACATTATAAAGTGAGAAAAGGGCTGGGAGTTTAGCTCAGTGGTACAGCATTTGCCTAAAGTGAATAAATAAATGTTTTGATAGTGATGGGATTTGGGGTTTTTATGTAGAAGAAGGGATGTATGAATATGGAATGGAATAAGGAAAGAAAATGCTGTGGAGTGGATTAGTATTAGAGGTTATTGGTATGAATTCTGAAATACACATATATATGTATATGTATATGTATATACATGCACACACATACACATATATATACACATATACATATATATGTGCCTACAGCTGTAGCACTGTAGCATCCAATCCCGTGGGATCTCAGAAGCTAAGTAGGGTTGGGCCTGGTTAGTACTTGGATGGGAGACCACCTGAGAACACCAGGTGCTATAGGCTTGGGAGACGGACCCAGCAACCCACTCCCAAAAATCAATCTGCCATTGAAAGCCCTGTGAATAGCAGAGAAGCACTGGCAATAGTGTTTTGCCTGTTGTATGTAGGGTCGTTATGAGTTGGACACCAACTGTACAGCACCTAACAACAACATACGCACACACGCACACACATACACACACACGCACACAGAACTTTCCTGGCTCTGTCTGCTAAAAGGGTCTATAAGCAAAAACACCTCAGTAGCAATGAGCATGTTTAGCTCCTAGATATTTGTCTCTAATACCATTCCCCACCAAAAGAAATGGTATCACAGAGAAATGGCTGATTCCAGAGTTGAAGCAAAGTGTGTACAATACAAACCTTAGAAAAACATGTCATGCCAGACAGTAAGGAGGTGCTGAAAAATTGGTTGGGGGCATGTTACAAGTACATCTAATGCATCTAATAACATGAAACTACATGTGCACAAGGTTATTCAGTGTGGCAGCATTTTTATTTGCAAAACATTAGAAACTACCTACAAGTCCAAGAATAGCACATTTGGTGAATAAGTTATAGTATATCTACATAATGAAGTACTATTCTGCTATGGAAAGAACAATGATCTCTACAAGAGATCATTAGAAGCCAGCTTGAGGGGGCTCCCATTGCCAAAACAATGGATGGTTTGGGCATGTGATTTGTTAAAAGCAAAGATAAATTATAGAACATTAAAAATAGGAATCATCGGGTATAGAAGAGCATACCTGTATTCCCAGCACTCAGGAGGCTGGGGCAGATGGATTATGCATTCAAGGCCTGCCTGGGCTACACAGCAAGACCTGGTCTCAAAAAAATGGGAATTCATTATTCAATTTTGATAATAAATTATAGAAAACAGATAGATGGACAGACAGGTAGATATAGAGAAGTGAAGGCTAACTAGTGGCTAGTAGAACATTCTGAATTTGGAAGTATAATCATTTCATAACCATCATTACAATACTGGTTCAGGCAAGAAATCATCAATAGTTGCTAAGTCAAGGGGGAAGTTTCAATAAGAATAATATTTTCATAGTCTTAAAAACATCTCCCCATGTTTTTCTAATTAGCAAGAGAAAGTAGGAAAGAGTACACAGTAGAAAAATCAGACATCACCTTCACTGAGTGATCAAAGTTAACATAACCAATGAGGGAAAGACGGGTATCATGTACTTCCAAACATAATACCCTAAGAAGGACACTATATCACTTATGTGGGGTCCAGCCTGGAATGCATAAAGTGAAACGAATTATAAGGAATGGGAGATGAACCCGGCAATCCACTCCCTAAAATCAATCTGCCATTGAAAACCCTATGAACAGTAGAAAAAAATACTGACAATAGTGTTTCGCCTGTTGTACATAGGGTCACTATGAGTCGGATGCTGACTCAACAGCACCTAACAACAACAACAACAATTATAAGGAAATATAAGATCAGTCAGCTCCCAAATTAGGTACATTCTGTTGGGGAGGTAGGGGGTATGGGGTTTTTCTTAATGCCAGTTATCATGAAATATTAAGAAAGCCTATCAAAATGTTTCAGATTTAAGGAAATTACAGAAAGATGGCAATTAAATGCAATATGTGAATTTAGACAAAGTCCTATATTGGAGGTGAAAATATTATAAAGAATATGATTGAGTCAATTGACAAAACTGAAATGTTGTTGTTGTTAGGTGCCATCAACTCATAGCAACCCTACGCACAACAGGCGAAGCAGTATTGTCAGTGCTTCTCTACTATTCATAGGGTTTTCAGTGGCAGATTGATTTTTGGGAGTGGTTTTCCAGGTCCATCTCCAAGCGTACGGTATCTGGTGCTACCAAGTGGTCTCCCACCCAAGCACTAACCAGGCCCATCCCTGCTTAGCTTCTGAGATCTGACGGAATCAGATGTCACAGTGCTACAGCTGTGGCATTAAATAAGTTGGACCCTACTCAATAACACCTAACAATATTTTTAGTTGTTGTTAGGTGCTGTGGGGTTGTGTCCAACTCGTAGCAACCCTCACAGCATTTTTCAATGGTTGATTATTTTCAGGATTGCCTCAGGAGTGGATTGCCATGTCCTCCCGTTTTTGCAGTGCTGGGGATTGAACTCAGAACCTCAGGTATATCAAAATATGATATGAGCCTTTACAGAAGTTGATAACCACCTTGCAGTTACATAAGAACAAAACTACCTGACACTGCCATGCCTAGCACTATTGTTGGTGCTTCTTTTATTCATAGGGTTTTCAATGGCTGTTTCTTTTTTGGTGGGGAGAGTGGGCTCCCAGGTCCTTCTTCCAAGCCCACAGCACCTGGTATTCCCAGGCAGCCTCCCATCCAAGTACTAATGAGGCCGACCCTGCTAAAGTTTGATCAGATGTCAAAGTAATAGAGCTGCAGATACATACATACGTACATACATACATACATACATACATACATACATACATATATATATATATATATATATATATATTTGCTATTGTTGTTAGGTGCCGGCGAGTCGGTATCCGACTCATAGCAACCCTCATAGGGTTTTCAATGGCTGACTGTTTCGGGATTGCCTTGGGAGTGGATTGCCAGGCCCTTCTCCCATTTTTGCGGCGCTGGGAATTGAACTGGGGACCTCAGAGACTGCAGTGCAGCGCTCTACCAACTGAGCTAAATCCCAGCCCATACACACACACACACACACACACACACACACACACACACACACACACACACACGTCTCTGGAAAGGGAACTCTATCCATATACATATATTGTTTTGTGTGTATATGTGTGTGGTGTTAGGAGTGAACCCAGAGCTGCACCCACAGCCCCTTTTTTATTTTTACTTTTTATTTTGAGAGTGGGTCTCACTAAGTTGCACAGGCTACCTCTATCCTGGAACTTTCAATCATCTTGCCTCAGCCTATCAAGTCTCTGGGATTACAGGTATACACCATGGCACCCAGCCCAGAGTTATATTTTCTAGTCAAGTTACATTGGGCAAATTTTTTATAGTGCTTTATCTTCAGTATCTTTGTAAAGTTATATTTTCTAGTCAAGTTACCTTGGGAAAGTTTTTTACAGTGCTTTATCTTCAATATCTTTGTAAAGTTGAATAACAATTACTACTTCATAAATTTGTTATGAGAACTATATGATATAATATAATTAAAATATCTGGCACAAAATGCATAGCACATATGAAGTGTTCAGTTAGTAACAGCTTCAACATTAGGACTGGTAAAAGAATAACAGTGATGATGACGTAGCAATACTTCCATTCCAATCTACCCTCCCCATGGATTCCAGCCCTGAGAAATTGCAAACAGAGGTTGTTTGAAGTAGCTGTTCATCCTGTAGCTAATAAGATGTGTTATGCAAAATTTACCCAGCAAGAATGTGATTGATTTCATATTTCCAACTCACAACCTGAACTATTTAGCAGTACAAGGTAGATATTACCATAGCCTAGAATACAAAATTTTCATTCCGCAGTTTAAAGGACTGAAAACCTGTTTCCAGAGACAAAGAACCTCAAATGATACAGAAGGTAAGGATGAGTGGAGGTGACTCATTTTGAAGGGTCACTGGGTAGGCATTCTCCCCAGGGCTTGACCTGTGTTATTTGTAACCATGTTGGGTTCAGCATTTTCAGCCCCATGTACTGATGAAGAGATTGAGGGAAGGGCTGTTCAGTGACTCTCTCATGATTCCGTGGTCATGGAGGGACAATGCTAATACTGCACACAGATCAGATGTGTCCAGAGCTATCAGTCCTTCCTCTGATGACTCACTTTCTGTCCTCAGGATCATCTACGAAATCTCTCACAGCAGCCTCTTCTTAACCCCCATCCCTAGAGCCTTCCTAGTCAGCCAGGCCTTCTGGTCACCTCTCACCTACACACCTGCCATCTTTTACCTGCACACTAACAGTAAGTAGCCTTTTGTCTCACAGAGTCCAGGCTCACCCTCCAACAATGGTCCCACTCCAACCACAGTGACCTCCATGACATACAAATCTGATTGTATCAAATTCCCCTTTCAAAATTATTCCATGTCTTCCCTCATTCCACACTAATATCAAAACTCTTCAGCCACAGATTCCAGCTCTCCTCCTTCCAAGCCATCCTAAGCTACTGCTGGTTCCCACAGCCCACCGTGTGTCTCATTGCAGCCACTTTGCGCAGCCTGTTTTCTCCATTGTACTCTTCCCAAGGGCTTGACTCCCTGACAAACTCTGATTTGACCATCAAGTCTCCCCTCAAACACCAAATTCTTTGCACAATCTTCCTTGAAGCCCTTAATATATTTAGATCATATCCTCCCACCTCTCCTCCTGTTACCCAGTGAAAGTAATACTTGCATTATAACTGCTCTTCTCTCTGCCTCTCCCATCAGAATCACAAACCAGGCATTGCCCCAAATTAGATTATGATGAAAATATTTTGCGTTTCTATAAAGCCTCTTCTGTTTGATTCAATGGCAATAGATCAAGGTAGAAAGCAAGTTATATATCACTAACCAGTTATGAGACTTCTAATCACGGAGTATCTCAGAAGTATAGGAAACAGATATTTGACAAACACCTCATTTTTACGTACAATAAAACATTGTTCAAAGTAACTATCTGTGTCCCAAACTGAGGAAACCCTGAGCTAAAGAGAGAAAGTACAAGGCAATTCTTAATGGAATAAGGAGCAAAACCTGCAGAAAGGCTTACAGAAATTACTTACTTCAATTTTCAGAGGTGCCAAGAACAGAATGCATTTTCCTTGTAAGTAGGAAAGAGGAAATTTTGTGAGAAACAGGATCTTTCTAGAGCAGGTGCTAAAGAAATTAAATCTCACAGAGGATGGAGCAAAGCCAGAATTATGATCCACATGGCAAAGAAAGAAAAGTATTTGGGCCAAGAGCAGGACAGGATTGAAGAGAGATGGAGTGGCCAGAGAACACAAAGGGGACCTCCTAGTGTAGCCTATACTCACAGTGAGTGAGAGTATCATCTCCTTGGACCCTCAGGCATGATTCCAAGGGAAGCTAGATGCTGAGGATTTAAGTGGCCATTCTTAAATCACTCTGCAGAGAGACAATACCATCATTTTGTTGTCTGGATCACCAAATCTTTAGGGCAATTTAATTATCTTTTCTTCAAGTACATTTAATTTTCTTTTCTTTTTTTATTGGAAATTTTTAATGAGCAACTTAATGTGTTTCATTCTGACATGCATTTCATTGTGACATTTCCATATATGCATTTCACTGTACATTGCAAAGATAATTTCCCTGTTACCCTCTTGTGTACCTCCTCCCCCTTCTTCCATGTCCTCACCAAAGGCCTCTCTTCTGCATTGCACGTCTTTTTCTGGGATTATTTTTCTATATACCCTTGCATCCCAATTATGTTTAAGAACCAAACTTTTCCCTATAGTTATCTATCTTTTTATATTGTCAGAGTATTACATGAATAATCTAACCAGTTTGCATTATTACCATTCTTTGGTATTATTAGTATTATTATAATTATTTCCTGAACTATTAAAGTTGGGCTGTTTACTTTGAGGTCACCCTCTCTTTCCTTCCTTACTCCTCCTTGTTCCTCCGGGCCCTCCTTTCTTCTCCAATTATTGCTTCCTTTTGCTAGATCCTTCCCTCCTTCTTTCTGCTCCCTAACTTGTCCCTTCTCCACTAAATTGACTTTTTCTTTTTATTATGTTCTGATTTCTGTATAGGATTTTTTCCTTCTTTTAATTTTGATTCAGCTCCCACATATAAGTGAGAACATGTGGTATTTCTCTTTTTGGGCTTATGTTCATTCACTTAAAATAATTTTCTCCAATTCCATCCATTTTGCTGCAAATGACATTATTTCTTTTTTTTTTTTTTTTTTTGATTGCTGAGTAGTATTTCACTATAGTTATTTTATCCATTCTTTTGTTGATGGACACTGTGGTTGATTCCATATCCTTGCTATTGTGAAAAGTGCTGCATTGAACATGGAGATGCAGGTGTCTCTGTGGTATGATGACTCATCTCCCTTTGGGTATATTCCCAATAGTGTTACAGCTGTATATGGTAGATCTATTTTTAGTTTTATAAGATACCTCCATATTAATTCCCACAGTGGTTGGACCAATTTATAGCCCCACTAGCAGTGTAAGAGGGTTCCCTTTTCTCCATAACCTTGCTAGCATTTGTTATTATTCGTTTTATTGATCATGGCCATTCTTACTGGTGTAAGCTGGAATCTCAGAGTTGTTTTGATTTGTATTTCCCTAATGGCTAGGGATATTGAGCATTTTTTTCATGTGTTTCATGGCTTTACAGGCCTCTTCATTTGAGAACTGTCTGTTCAGTTCCTTTGCCCATTTGTGTATTGGGTTATTTGTTTTCTTGGGTATTGTTTTCTTGAGTTCTTTACAAATTCTGGAAATTAGCCCTCTGTCCAATGTATAGGATATGAAGTTTTTTTCCCATTCTGTGGGGATTTCTTTGACTCTGTTGATTGTTTCTCTTGTTGTACAGAAGCTTTTTAATTTCATGTAATCCCATTTATCTATTCTTGTTGCAATTTCTTGAGCAATTAGAGTACTATTAAGGAAATACTTTCCTATGCCTATATGTTGGACCATATTGCCTATACTATCTTCTATTAATTTTAAAGTTTCTGGTTTTATGTTGAGGTCTTTTATCCATTTTGAGTTAACTCTCATGCATATTGGGAGATGTGAGTCAGTTTTCTTTTTTTTTTTTTTTTTTTGCAA
>VMDO01002415.1:0-156551 GCA_007922755.1 Pedetes capensis | reverse complement strand
CAAGCTGTTTTCGCAACCACTGTCCTGTAGTATAGCTTGAAGTCAGGGATTGTGATTACACCTGCATTAGTTTTGCAGCTTAAAAGTGTTTTGGCTATACATAGTCCTTTGTGGTTCCATATGAATTTTTGGATCATTTGTTTCTATTTCTGTAAAGTGTGTCATTGGAATTTTAATGAGTATTGCATTAAATCTATAGATTGCTTTTGGTAAGATAGCCATTTTTACTGTATTGATTCTCTAGATACAGGACCAGGGAAGGTCCTTCCATTTTTTAGTATCTTCTGCAATTTCTTTCTTTAATGTTTTGATATTTTCCTTGTACAGGTCTGGAGGGCCTTTGGTTAGATTGATTCCAAGGTACTTAATTTTCTGGTGGGCTGTCATGAAAGGTATTGATCTGTAATTTCCTTTTCTTCCTGCTTATAGTTGATGTAAAGGAAAGTTATTGATTTTTGTTTGTTAATTTTTTTATATTCTACCACTTTGCTGAAGGAGTTGATTAGATCTGAAAGTTTTCTGGATGAGGTTTTGGGGTCTTTAGGTAAAGTATTATGTCATCTGCAAATAAGGATAGTTTGACCTCTTCATTGCCAATCTGCATCCCTTTGATTTCTTTCTCTAGTCTGATTGCCCTGGCGAGAACTTGAATCACTATGTTAAATAGCATAGGAGAGAGTGGACATCCTTGTCTTGTTCCAGATCTTAGAGGAAATGGTTTCAGTTTTTCTCCATTTAATATAATGTTGGCTGTAGGTCTGTCATAGATGGCTTTCATGATGTTAAGATATTTGCCTGTTGTGCCTATGTCTCTAGGGTTTTTATCATGAAAGTGTGTTGCACTTTGTGAAGGCCTTTTCAGTATCAATTGAGATGATCATGTGATTTTTGTTTCCCAGTCTCTTGATATGTTGGATTACATTAATTCATTTCTGTATGTTGAGCCAGCCTTGCATCTGTGGAATAAATCCCACTTGGTCATGGTGAACAATCTTTTTAATATGTTGCTGGATTCAATTTGCCAGGATTTTGTTAAGGATTTTTGCATCTATGTTCATAAGGAAAATGGGTCTATAATTCTTTATCTTAGATGTATCCTTTCCTGGTTTAAGTATCAGGATAATGGTAACTTCATAGAATGAGTTTTGGAGTGTTCCCTCCTTTTCTACTTTTTCGGAATAATTTGAGGAAGACAGGTATTATGTCTTCTTTGAAGGTTTGGTAAACTTCTGCTGTGAACCCATCAGGACCTGGTCTCTTCTTTTTGGGGAGACTTTTTTATTGCCTTTTCTATTTCAGCATATGTAATGGGCTTGTTTAGGTCACTTATGTCTTCTGAGGTTAATTTTGGTAAATCATATATTAATAAATTTATCCATATCTTCTGTATTTTTGTATTTTGGGGAATACAATCTCTCAAAGTAATTCCTGATGATTTTCTGTATTTTATTGTGAATGGTAGCTATGGTCTTGTTTTCATTTCTAATTTTTACTATGTTGCTTTTTCCTTTTTCTTTTTGATGAGATTGGCCAGAGGAGTGTATATTTTATTAATCTTTTCAAAGAACCAGCTCTTAGTCTCATTAATTTTTTGAATTATCTTTTTAGATTCTAATTGAGATACTTCTGCCTTTATCTTGGTAATTTCTTTCTGAATACTCCTTTTAGGATTGATTTGTTGTTGATTTTCTAGTGTCTTAAGGTGTATCATTAGGTCATTTATTTGGCTCTTCTCTACCTTATTGATGAGGGCACTTAATGCTATAAACTTCCCTCTTAAAACTGCCTTTACTGTATCCCATATGTTTTGGTAGGATGTGTTTTCATCATAATTTGATGGCAGGCAGAAAATTTTTAATTTCTGTTTTGATTTCTTCAACAACCCATTCATCATTCAGCAGTGTATTATTTAGTTGCCATGAATTTATAAAATTTCTGGAATTATTCTTGCTTTTGAGTTCCAGTTTTATTCTGTTTTTGTCTGATAAGGAACACGGGATAATTTCTACTTTTTTATATTTATTGAGGGAATTCTTATGGACTAGCATATGGTCTATCTTCAAAAATGTTCCATGTCGAGCTGAGAAGAATGTGTATTCTTCATCACATGGATGGAATATTCTGTATATATCTGTGAGATCCAATTGGTTTAGGGTGGAGATGAGGTTTGTCATTTCTCTGTTGATTTTCTGGTCTGATGACCTGTCTCTTAGTGAAAGTGGGGTATTGAAGTCTCCAATAATTATTGTGTCTGGTCCAATAAAGTTCTTTATTTCCCATAAAGTTTGTCTTATATAGCTAGGTGTCCCAGTATTTGGAGTGTATATATTTAGAAGCTGGGATTTAGCTCAGTTGGTAGAGCACTGCACTGCAGTCTCTGAGGTCCCGAGTTCAATTCCCAGCACTGCAAAAATGGGAGACCTGGCAATCCATTCTCTAGGTAATCCCGAAACAGTCAGCCATCGAAAACCCTATGAGGGTCACTATGAGTTGGATACCAACCTGGCGGCATCTAACAACAACAACAACAATATTTAGAAGTGTTATTTGTTCCTGGTTGATGTTTCCTTTTATTAATATGTAGCACCCTTCTTTATCTCTTCTTTATCTCTGCCTGAGTGGGACTCAGTCCCTTTCACAGACCCCAGCCAATTCTATGGTGCAGTGAGACGATATTAGATCACCCCCTGTGAATCTGGGGTCCAAGTGCCCGTGTTCATGTGGAAGTTGTGCAGTGCAATTGCCCTGCCACAACAGGAGGGAGGGAGAAGCACTGCAGCTAGTTTCTGGGCACACTGGATGCACTCTGCCAGCACATGTTCCGTGGCCCACACTGTGGTCACTCTCTGCACCCACGCTGGAGTGGGTGGGATGATAACACTTCATCCCTGGTGGATCTGAGCCCTGCACTCCTGCATGAGGCTTTTGCACCACCAAACTCTCACCACTTAAATGGTTGGTGCCACATAGAAATGGCTGCTGCACCTGGTTCCTCAGCAAACTCACCAATTATTCTCTGTAGGGAGTGCTGCTCATGTCCTGTTGGCAGGATGTTGGCAGGTTGCCAGGGTTGTAGTTAGTGTAGGATTTGAGCTCCTGTGGACGTCCACATGGAGTCTTCCCTGGGTTGGATTCTGTCAGTGGTCTGCAATCTGGGAAATAGCAACTAAGCTGCCACTTTTTGTGTAGTTCTTCTGCACTTTGATTTGCAATCTCGTCGTCCTCCTGGTTCTCTCCACTATCTCTAATCTAACCTATTACTCTGTCTGTCTGGTCAATGTGTGTTCTAAACTATTATTTAAGGTCTCCTATTACTCCGAGTCAGAAGACATGTGCTACCTGTCCACCATCTTTTCCCCTCTCCTAATTATCTTTTCTTAAGCACATTCAAAACAAAAAAATACAACACCTATGAGCCTTTCTTGGAAAGAGATACCTGATAACATAATACAGCAAACCAATAAAGTTTCAAAATCAAAAACCTCTTCAACAGGAAAGCCATGGTCAAAGGCTGGAAGTGAGTACTATATGGGCTTGAATATTGAATTAACGTTAAACAAATGTGGGAATGATAACTGTAGAAGATAATGCAGACATTTTGAATTCCAACAATTTAAAATAATTTTTAAGGAAAAACAGAAGATGTGAGCAGGGAGTGTAGAAACATAGGTAATCTAATATTATCATAGTTTATAAAAACATACTAACAGATACTACCTAATCTATAACATGTAATTTAAAACTCATTCTTTCTTCATCCCCTTAATGTATTTCATAATATTTTACTTAGCTCTTCAGTAATCTTTTAAGAATGAATATCTCATATTATAAAGAAACAGTCATAAGTGGAGCAATCTCTTCTGGCTTTTTCTTCCATGAGATTCCAAAATAATGAATATATATTTCATTTAAAATGGCATACATACAAAGATCACATTTTTATACTATTATAATCATCATTTGGTGTCCATGAAGGATTGATTTCATGACCTCTCACAGATACAAAATGCATGGATGCTCAAGTCCCTTATACAAAATGGCATAATATTTGAATAGAACCTATACACATCCTACTGCATGCTTAAATCATTGCTATAATTGCTTATAATTCCTAATATAGTGGAAGTACAATATAAGTAGTTGTGATACTATATTAGTTTAGGAAATAATGACAAAAAACAGAAGACATGCTTTTTTTTCCCAAATATTTTCAATCCACAGCTGGTAGAATCTACAAATCCCAAATGCCTACAGCTGCACCACTGTGGCATCCAATCTTGTCAGATCTCAGAAGCTAAGCAGGGTCAGGCCTGTTTAGTACTTGGAAGGGAGACTGCCTGGGAACACCAGGTGCTGTAGTTTTGGGAGAAGGACTGGGAAACCCAAAAAGCAATCACCATTGAAAACCCTATGAATGCTAGAGAAGCACTGACAATAGTGTTTCCCTGTTGTAAGTAGGGTTGTTATGAGTCAGACACCAACTCAACGGCACCTAACAACAACAACAACAACAACAGATGCCACATCCATGGATACAGAGTGCCAACTGTATTTGTAATTAGCTCTATCTCTGTTTCCAAATGCAAGTGTATGAGATAATACTTTCCAAAACTTGCAATGCTAATATCTGAGAGTTTGGGGGTGAGATTTTACTTTCTTCTAAGAAATTTTCACTTCTGCTTGATTTTTATTCTTAGCATATAGCATATTCACAAATAAGAAAGATGTGTGTGTGTGTGTGTGTGTGTGTGTGTGTGTGTGTGTGTGTATGTGTGTGTGTGGTGCTGGAGACTAAGCCCATAGCCTTGTGCATGTTAGGCAACCACACTATCACTGAGCTACATCCCCAACTAAAGGTATTATTCTTCATAAAAATATTTGATATACTTTAAATCAAAATAAAATTTATTTCAGCTCTCATATCCATTCTGGTGGGTTGGTATTGATTACCTGGAGCTCAATATTAAGAAAGATTTTGAGCTGCATCAAGGCTTAAGAGAAAACAATTCTCTGATTGATCTTCATGGCCTCCCAGAAAAAGTATGTCCATACATACGGGCTACATGTATAGCTTAGAGTCATACATGTAGTCATATAGTCAATATTCCAACTATCTAAGAAAGAATAACATTTTATGTATAACAAAGAAGTCAAATAAGGGCAGAAGCTTATAGCATTCATTCAGTACAAGTTGACTAATCAAAAAACTTACATATGTTAGTTTATATGCAGCTAGATAGTTCAAATTATAGGCAACTATAAAAAGAAACAATGATAATTACATTATACTGCTCTCTCTACTTTCTGTGCACTTAAAATTTCCATGATATAAAATATTTTTGAAACAGAAATGGAATAGAATTAATGCAGAAGCCTCTCTCAAAGATTAAGTAGCATTCATCCGTAGATACATTAACTGCATGGAAAAAGTCCATTCATATCATTCAGGGAGGACTTATCAATAAAATTCTACTTTTATGTTTAATTTCTTTCCTTTTTTTTTTTTTTTTTTTTTTTTTTTTTTTTTTTTTTTTTTTTTTGAGGTACTTGGGAGTTGAACCCAGAACCTTACATATACTTTGCAAGTGCTCTACCACTGAGCTGCACTACTGGGATTCATCCTGGCTCAGGATGATAGCAAGATTTTTTTAAAGTTATGTTTCAAAGAAAGAATAAAAAATTCAAATAAGGTGCAAGTATATTTCAATCATTTCATCATTTCTTCATCCTACAAATTCTTATTCAAGCACATGCACACCAGCTTCAGCTGTGGTTGCTGTAAAAGTAAAGAAGAATGCAACACTGCTGTCAACTTAGGAAAGGAAACATAAGGCCTGAGAAAGAGTACCACTGTCACGCAATTGAAAGGAAAACCAGGAGTGAGTGGCACTTGGGAGCTGTGATAAGAGAACATTTTGAAAAGTGACCACTGAAAAAAAAAATGATAAGCGAGGTGATGGGTACACTCTTAAGTTCAACCAACTCTTCCTGCCATATGCACATCGATCAAAACATTACTTTGTGCCCATAAATGTACACAAATATCATTTGTCAGTTAAAAATAAGTAAAATAACTACAGAAATAAAACCAGGTTTTGATTATGACTACATAATTCTACAACTATATTAAAATTCTTGGAATTAAAATAGATGATTAATTTTTTAAAAAAATTTAAAAACACACCACAGGTGAGCTCTGCAGCTGGGAGGAGAAAACTGAGAGAGAAACCGAGGGTTCCATTAAGCGGTCACTGCGTGTGTCCATGGAGCCATAGGCAAAATTCCTTCTTCTCCAAAGGGCTGACTTACAAAAGGCCATGATTATGTTAGGTATTTTGATTCACAGTACCCAGAGTAAGAGCCATGTAATGGAGGGGAGGTGAGCCTCTAAACCTGCCTACACAGTATCCACATTTAGCAAATCAAATGTACTAGACAGATGCTGGGAACTTCTGGGGGAAAATCCTGGGGTCATAGAGGAGAGCTGGGTCGGTGGACGCCACCAGCTATAAGCGCACTCTGGTGAATTTGCCTGGACTGAATTTCCTAGGATAAAAGGAGGCTTTAAGGCTGCCTAGCAACACTATGTTTATGCAACGGTCCCCAGGACTTGGAGGGGAAAAGAAAAAGAAAACAAAAACCTGTTTCTGGAGGGAGGCTGCAGGGTGAGCGAGAAGTGAGCCCACCGAGGCCAAGCCAGCCGTGTGATACCCAGGTTCCAAGGGCTGCCTGCTGACATGGGAAACAGGCCCAGTGGCTCCCAGACTGCCCCATGTCCCAGCTAATCACAGCTCTCCTAGGCTCTTCCATTGTTTTCACAGCTGTTCAGCTGCTCCTGCTCAGGAAGGGGACAGACAGGCTGACTCCAAATCATGGAGAATAACACTCAGCCAAAGACAGGGTGCACAAAAAAGGATTTTCTTGGGAGTGGGATGGAGATGGGAAAGACACAAAACTCTTAACCCTTTTATTGGCTTGACCATATGTGATGGTTTATTTTCAAAAGAGGAGGCAATAAAACTGTTCTGTGGCACCAAAATTTGCCAAAGATTAGATTTTCCCAATCAAGATTATACTTGCCTATAAAAATAGCAATAGAAAATTATCTATCTCAGACCACAAAAGCCCATTTAATCTTCAACATACTTACTTATATTCTACAACCTAGGAGATAGGTACCTGGATCAGGGTGCAGAGAGGCAGAGTAAATTTAATAATAGTCTAAAAGGAAAATGTAGCTATTGTTTATAGATTGTGCACTATATGCTTAGAGCAATATGTATATATAATTTCACAGGTCCATAATGTCAACTATAAAGTAGGTAAAATTATCTCATTTTAAAAATGAAGACACTGAAGTAATATAACTTGCCCAAAATTATAAAACAGAGATAATCTGATTCATAAATCAAGATTCTTTTTATCACTATTGCTCACTACCCTCACTTATCTGGCTGCTTGTCATGCTGTGAGGGCTTGCATGTTGCTGTGATGCTGGAAGCTATGCCACCAGCAGGGCCACCCATGGTGGACAGGTTTCAGCTGAGCTTGCAGACTAAGGCAGACTAGGGAGAAGAATCCAACAGCCCACTCCCAAAACAATTAACCATTGAAAACTTTTGAGTAGCAGAGAAATACTGTCAGAAATGGTGCTAGAAAATGAGCCCCAAGGTTGGAAGGCACTCAAAAGATTGCTGGGGAAGAGTTGCCTCCTCCAAGTAGTTGTTTGTTGTTGTTAGGCGAGGTCGAGTTGGTATTCGACTCATAGCGACCCTACATACAATAGGGGAAACACTATTGTCAGTGCTTCTCTACTATTCATAGGGTTTTCAATGGTTGTTGTTTTTTGAGAGTGGGTTTCCGGGTCCTTCTCCCAAGCCTACAGTACCTGGTGTTCCCAGGGGGTCTCCCATCCAAGTGCTAACCAAGCCCCACGCTGCTTAGCTTCGGGGATCTGATGGGATCAGATGCCACAGGCCTGCAGCTGCAGGCTTCGCCAAGTAGAGTCGACTTTAATGACAGAAATGGAGTAAAGCCCCCGGGACCTCCATTTGTTGATGTGGTATAACTCAAAATGAGAAGAAACAATTGTGAACATCCATTAATAATCGGAATGTGGAATGTACATAGTATAATTCTAGGAAAACCACCTAGGAAAACCATTAGAAACCATCAGACAGGAAATGGAGCACATAAACATCAACATTTTATGCATCGGTGAGCTAAAATGGACTGGTATGGACCATTTTGCACCTAGCAACAACAACAACTGTTCATTGCTGCCTTTAAACCCCTCTATCAGTTTCCTATGGCTGCCATAACAAACTACCACAAATCTGCTGGCCAAAAACAGCATTAATTTGTTATCTGACAGTCTGGCAGTCAGAAGTCGGAAATTAGTCTCACTGAGCTAAAACCAAGGTGCTCCTTCTGAGGCCTCCAGGGGAGAATCTGGTTTCTTGCCTTTTCCAGACTGTAGAATCAGCCAACCTTTCTTGGCTCAGGGTCCCTTTCTCCATCCTCAGGGCCAGCAGTGTCACATCTTCTCTCCCTGTGTCCTTACATCTTCATTTTATCTTGCAAGGACTGCTGTGACTTCTTTTAGATCCCACCTGGACATTCAAGGATAACCACCCATTTCAGAGTCCTTACCTTCATCACATCTGAAAAATTCCTTTTGTCATGTAAGTTGCTATAGTCACAGGCCCTGGGATCTCTGGAGTCCCTTATTCAACCCATCACCACCTCTAATTACATATGCATACGTTTCCTAGTGCACTCCTCATGCTCTGTTATGTGTATCTACCAAAAATCTGCCCCTGACTACACCAAACGTGTTTAGGAAATGGACCATGTTTACTCATCTTTAAATCTTTAGTTCCTAATATACACAAAGTAGTATGTCCTGAGTGTTTGTTGTATTTGAAAAAGATGAGTGATGATCCAATAAAATGAATAGATTTAAACATGACAGTGACTTATTCGCGTTAACATACATGTCACTTATAACAAAAAAGAACATAATTGAACACATATTGACTGTCAGCAACCACCATAAAGTGTACCGAATGCTTCTCTCCTTCTCTCCTTATAAACTATGCTGCTTTGGGCCTCTTCCCTTTTTATGTCTCTTAACCCAGTTAATTCCTGCTCATGCATTCAGACCCAGGTCAAGGGCTTCTTCTCCCAGAAAGCCTCATCTGACATGTGCACACGCACACACACAAACACACACACACACACACACACACACACACACAGTGTGCTGGAAGTGGCTGAATATAGCTTACTAGAGCTAACTGTGCACATTTTTTCTCAACTGCTCATTTTGTAACATTCTATTGATAGCTGTGGTAAGAATATTTACACCACAGAAATTGGCAAATGCTACAGTTCAGTGCTTTTCTTTCCAGACAGCCATTAGTAAATATTTACACTCCTGTGCACACATCCATCATTGGTTTAGTTCCTCACTTTCAGCTTGTGTACTTATTATTGTTGTTGTTAGGTGCCATAGAGTCATGTCCAACTCATAGAGACCCTTACAGGGATTTCAATGGCTGATTGTTTCGGGATTGCCTTGGGAGTGGGTTGCCATGTCCTTTTCCCGTTTTTGTGGTTTCGGGAATCAAACTCGGGACCTCAGAGACTGCAGAGCGGCGCTCTACCAACTGAGCTAAATCCCAGCCCCTGTGTACTTATAGCAATCGCTTTTTACTTTTATCACACTATTTCCCCATTCATTTATAATCTTTTGCTGGTTATCCACATTTCTGAGATAATCAGTAAGACAGATAGTCTGCCCCTCGTTCTGTAACCCTTCATATAAAAATGTTCCTGACAAATACTAGCCAATGGCTAAATACAGAAAGGACACATGATAACAATCATAAAATTGTAACCAAAATTTAATTAGTACTTATTAAATACTTATATCTGGAAGCATCTGCTCAAGGAAATACATGCTGGTAGAGGAGTGGAGTTCAGGGAGGTTTGGTGATACCTTAAAATTGTCAAGTAGCCACTTAACAGTATCTTAGTGGTTCCAATGATGCAATCTGGACCAGCAGTTTGTGGGATGATCCACTTAACCCCTCAAATTCATTTCAGGTAAGCATTCAGTCCCACACAAGGATTGTCTTCTCCTATCTCTATATCCTCCACGAGGCAGCTGCAAGAGCCACTGGAACAGGAGAGCAGGGGAGCATGTTCACCCTGGACCATTCATGCTCATGCCTGCATACTTCTTCTTTCTCCTCCACGTCTTGTCCTTAATGGGGATGGGATGGGAAGGGAACCAACCTGTTCCCCAGAAGAATGTGAGGGGAACACTTAGGAGTTCCAAGGATCTTTACCATTTCTCTCTATGCCTATCCATGCATGGCCTATATAGTCATCTGGGAAAGGAGGTACTAATTGCTTCAGCTAGCATGGACTGACCCTATGCAAGTGACTTGGGAAAATCTTAAGTCTGACTCCACCCTGTATTCTCTAATATCCACATTAGTTTAGTCTCTAGTGAACTTGCACACATGCAACTCCATGCCCTCATCAGCCCAAACTCCAGGACTGTGGAAGCAGGTAGG
The DNA here is from genome assembly GCA_007922755.1 of Pedetes capensis. Taxonomy (NCBI): domain Eukaryota; kingdom Metazoa; phylum Chordata; class Mammalia; order Rodentia; family Pedetidae; genus Pedetes; species Pedetes capensis. The sequence continues at coordinate 145,965 of VMDO01002415.1, read as the reverse complement.
ATTTTCCACTGTTCCTTGAGAACTCAGGATAATAGGTTGGATGCTCCTTGCCCCTTTCCAAGGCTCTACACACCTTCTGTCTCCAAACTACTGGGTCCTAAAGGTATAAAACCTAGCAGACATCCATCTGCAAAAAGAGCACCCAGTTTTTCATGCCTGCAGAGATCCTAAGAGTTCACTTAGAGAGGAAAAAGGAAGCTAAATTAACTCTTTCCATGAAACTTCAAAGTAACTTCCCCACTCCACCCCTCTTTACTTGCTTAGACAATGGGTAGAGGTTGTCAGATCATTTTTTACTTGTTTGTTTATTTCTTGGAGTGTCATGCTATGCAAAATCTGTGTGGCCAGTGCGGGGCATTAATAGCAGATGTTTCTTTAACTATACAAGATGAAGCAACTGCATATTTTTCCCAAATGTGAGCAATTCCCACACTGATTACTTCCCCACAGTATTTTTCTGTGTGTATCAAGCACACTATGATAAGCATTTCTTGGGACTATGTCACAATAATAATTAAATACTTATTATAGATGGGTCACTGAGTTTCTCAAAAGTTAAATCACTTGCTTAGCATCACATAGACAATAAGCTCTGAAGTAAAATTTAAACAAAAGTTGATTTAATTAATAAAAAAAAAACCCTGGTTTCTCTGCTACTACTATCTTCCTCATCTCAAATCTGTTACCCCAAACCTATTCCTATCTGTGAAGCCACCCTGCCTTTCTGTAAGTACCTCTCACTGGGGTTATACTATTAAGTATCATTTAAATATATGCTGCTGCCTAGAAGGCAAGCATATTAGCTCATCACTACCAAAAAATAGACATGGAGTCATCAACATAGCAAACAGGAGGATGTTTTAAATTTTTAAGTCATGTTACCAAGCTCCTGCAGGAACTGGACTAGTGTAGTGAAGGTGAAAAATATGGCTAGTTCATGGACTTCCTCCTCACCCTCTGGAAAGAGCTTCCAGAAAGCATTTAAGTGGCTTACACTAATCACCAAGAAGGTCCTGGGCCCCCAGTGAACAAAGAACACTGTAGTTGCAAAAGCTTCCATTGGTCACATTGATATGAGGGGCACTGGAGTTTTCTAGATTTCCAACTGGAACCCCTGATCCCACAACTTCAAATATCTCCCCCTTCATGATGCTAATTGACCCCTAGCAAGAGCCACACAATAATTAAATCAGCTCCCTCCAAATATTTGGACTAAGACACACAGGATATTTCCAGAATCATTTTTCCCACTCAAGTATCAGATCTAAGCACCCACATACAGTGCATGTGTATACACACACACACACACACACACACACACACACACACACACACACTAAAATTACTTCTTATAATTGCAGGAGTCAAACATGCCTTGTATTCATATTTTGTTATCATACATATTGAATATTAATAATTTTAATGCTTTGTTATTGTTGCTGTTGTTGTTGTTGTTGTTAGTTATTGTCGAGTCGGGTCCAACTCATCATGGTCCTCACACAGTTTTCAATGACTGCTTATTTTGGGATTGCTTCAAGAATAGATTGCCACACCCTTCTCCCATTTTTGTGGTGTTGGGGATCAAACTGAAGGCCTCAGAGAGCACAGAGCAGCACTCTATCAACAGAGGTAAACTCTAATCCTTTTAATACATAGAGGCTGCCAAAACTATATATATATTTTAAATATTAAAACTGTAATATTCAATATATACCTGTAAAAAAATATGAATACAAGTTGACCCCTACAGCTACAGAAGGGGCTCAAAGTGGTTACCATCATTAATTCAATTCAACTTTGAAAAGTAGACTCAAAAAATACATACACATGTTAAGAGATGTTATGTATGTATTACTTTTCAAAATGTAATTGAATTATGCTAGCAATATATAGTATGACATTTTCTCCAAAAATTACATTAATTAAATTAATGCTAGCATCATGCATTTTCTTAACAGCAAAATGGAAAGCCTTTGTTGCAAGATATGTATATATTTTTTGGCACCCTGTGTGTTTGAGTGTGTGTGTTTTCCCAAATAAAAAGCAAAAACTGCAAATTTAAATGAATGAATGTTGAATGAAATATCTACACAAATGTAATATTTGTCAACTACTACACTACAACTCATGCAGTTATTCATAACAATGTGAAATAGATGTGGTTGCATTTTAATAGGTTTGAAATGATCTTGGATAGGGAATGTCTGCCTAGGAGTCTAATGAATCCCTGCCTAGTTCCATGGCACATAGTGTGTCCTTGATCAAAACCTCAGCATATCTCCTCTTCATGAATGAAGAAAGGAAGGGCAATATGGGTAAAGCTTTACCTGTGTTAGGGGTTGCATGAAATCACTTACCCCATACTGCTTCCAATCCCAGTCACACACACAGAGGTTTACCCACAAGCTCTTTACACTTGGGGATAATCTCTGTCTATCCACCCCTTCCAGTCCCCATCTGCATATCCCTATCAACTGTAGTAATTCCAGGTGAAGGAGATTACAAAACTCATTTATGTCAAGTAATGAATCTATATTAAGTCAACTTTCCATCACTATAACAGAAATGCCTGAGATAAGGAGAAAAGATCAGGTTTTTTTTCCTGTTTTCTTTTTTTTATTAGAAATTTTTAATGTACATCTTACTGTGATTCATTTTGACATGCTTTTCATTGTGACATTTCCATATATGCATTTTGATAAACATTATTCATATAGGTTACAGTTTTGGAGATCTTGCCCTGTTGCTTTGGTCCTGTGGCAAGGCAGCATCTCCAGGCAGGAGGATGTGGCAGGAATAGGGCCAAGCATTGCCATTAGCACTATTTTATCTATGTTTCAGATGAGAAAACTTCAATAGAGAGAGTAAATATTCTGCCAAAGCTTTCATACGCAGAAAGTAGGTAAGTAAGGCCTGTGAGGATGGCAGATGAGATTGGGAAACCTAATACCACATATTTCTGGACCAGTGTTTGAGAAAGAAACATGTTTCCATTTTATTTCCATTGTACGATTTTGTATCTCTTTCTCAGACAGCTCAACCTATTTTCTAAAACACTTGATCTCATAACCTTCCAATACAGCATGCCCACTCCCCTGGTCTAAAAAATATCCTTCCATTTGCTAGATCTCCCTCTCCCTCACCCACTCCAACAAACCCCACTTGTCCTGCCATCCTTGGTTCATATCCCATCTCTTCTTCACAATTCCAGCTTTTAGTAAACTTTGCCTTTTCAAACACTGCTTATTGGTACCAATCTCTTGAGCATTTAATTACACATGACTGGATTTGGCTAATCAACTACTTCTTTTGATAAATCTCATCTCCCCAGCAAGATTTAAGCAATATTCTAAGTGTATGGAATTAGTCTTAGAGAATACACCTGTGGATTCCCATTTTCTTGGCTTAAATTCTTGCTCCCCACTTCCCAGCTATGAGATCATAGACAAAATATTTTGTTTTTGTGTGCTTCAGCCTTCTCAAGTATCAAATATGGATAATAATAATAATATCTAACTATAGTGCTACCAGGAATCTTAAATAAGCCAATAATTCATAAAATCCTACATAGGATTTAAATAAGAGTTTGTATATTCCTAAATTTGTTTTTTCATGATTTAAATTACATTTTAAAATCTAAGTATTTGACCAGAGAGTTTCCATACTAAAATGACTGTCATTTTATAATAAGAATAAACAAAGATAAAAACTTTACTATGTGAGAAGAAATGGGCTAAGGTGTCTGGACCTTTCCCCATCAACCTTATCTGAGCCAGAGGGATTACAGAAGGGGAAAATACATGTGCAAGTGATGTCTCATTATTTCCAGAACTACAAACTATGGAACAGATTGCATTTGTAATATTTGTTTGAAATAAGCCTATAATAAGTTATACCCTAGAGACTAGTACTGCAACTAACCCGTCAAAAATACCCACAACAAGGACTTGGAGGCTCCTGATATAATCTGTGTATTTATAGGAGGCTTCCTTTCAAAAAGGTAGCTCCAACCCCGGATCTCAAGACCTTTATTTGAACTCTTGGCTGTGACATAATTGACAGAGAGAATTAAAGGGGATATGAAGACCTGAGACTGAACTTTTTCAATAGTTTCAGCTCGGCTCACATTGCTCGTGATATTAGAGGCTGCCAGGATGATATTAAATGATGCCGCACTGACAGAGATTAACAGAGTATGCAATTAGATTTAAATGCTGTAATTGGAACATGCTGTTAAGTGCCTACCATCAGTTCTGGGTCTCCCCTTATGGCAAGCAAGTCTTTCCTTGGATTGTTCATAAATTTAACACTGTCCTCACCAACCACAAATCCTCCACCACTTACACAGAGAGAGCGAATGCACCTGATATTATGAAATCATCATGTATTCTATTGTTTATGTCTACAGTACTTTGTAGTTTTAAAGGGTTTTCATGGTACTGTGACAGTCTATGAGGAGAGGAAGACAGACATCCCAGGGATGCAGCTGAGGACTGACAAAGGACAGACCTGCCTGGCAGCTGCTAGAACGCAAGGTGGATGAATCAGCATTTTAAACCAGGTCTTTTGACTCTCGCTTAGCTGTGCTTCCTGACATACCCTGCTGCCTCACTAGGTTGTGTCTTGAAAGTAAATTTTGCCTGCTGAATGGTCTTCCTCAGGTACTGAAGATCCTCAGTCCTCCAACAGGACAAGCTACCGCATTTTGATATCTATTACCCTCATCCCCATGGGTCTCCACCAACAATATTACCTTTATTAATCACTGACAATACCACAGAGTGAGATAATCAATCACCATGTGCTTCTGGAATGTCAACTATGTGTCTAGACATTGATAAGCACCACAGGAGAACTATGAAAGAGGATCTCAAATCTCATTGACTATTCCTGACTATCTCTGTGACTCAATTTGTTAACTTACAAAATGTAAAAATAAAAACAATGGCCAACATTTGCTCAGGTAATTACTGTGTGGCAGGTCTTTTATAGACACTATGTATATACTAACTCTGATTTTAAATTTTGGTTTTCTGTCATTGTGATAACAGGATTCCTGTGAAGGTCACTGAGAAGTGGAAAGGGTTAATTTGAGGAAATTCTGAGACCTCCCCACAAACTTCACAGAGAAAGATAACCTGAAATTTAGAGGGTTGTTCACTCAACTTTTTAGATATTGGGTTTTTAAATAATTTATGTATTATTTATGGTTCAAACTTCAAAAGGTAAAAAAAATATATCAAATGAAAATGTTTTTCTCTTATTCAAGGCCTCCAGCCAACCAGTACACTCTCTCCAAAGGAAAAAGCAAAACAAAACAAAGCAATAAAAACAAAAAACTTAATCACTATTATTAGTTCATTGGATGTCCTTTCTTAGATATTTTAATGACCCTATAAGTACATGTCTGCAGCCATACCAACCTGGCATCTGATCCCATCTGATCTAGGAAGCTAAGCAGGGTCTACCTGGTTAGTCCTTGCATGGGAGACCACCTGGGAATACCAGGTGCTGCAGGTTAGGGAGAAGGAGCTGACAGCTCACTCCTGAAACAATTAGCCATTGAAAACCCTATGAATAGCAGAGCAGCACTGACAATAGTGCTAAGTGTGGCACAGTGTTGCGTAGTGTTCCTTTCCATATGTTGTTGTTGCTGTTTTTGTTGTTGTTGTTAGGTGTTGTCAACTCTGGTCCCACTCATAGCAATCCAATGTTGTTCTATGTCTTGATCTTTCGCTTAAAAATGAAACTTGGAGATCTTCCTATAGCAATTCCTAAAAAGCTTCAGCTGCATAATTCCATTTGACCAGTCACTGGTTGGTGAATGTTCAGGTTGTTTCCTACCCTTTGCTGTGAAGAATAATGTTTCACATGGCATTTTTCACATGGGCAAATATATCTATACTATATATTTTCCAGAAGTGGAATTATAGGGACAAAGAGTACATGTATTCATAATTTTGTTTGATAATATTTAGACTGTACTTTTACTTCCGTGCAACAACATATGGGTTTTTTGTTTGCTTGTTTTTTGTTTTTTGTTTTGTGGCACTGGATGTTGAACCCAGGGCCTCGCACTTGCATGCTCTGCAAATGCTGGACCACTGAGCTGCACCCTCAGCCCATTTTTTACTTTTTTGGGACAGTCTTGCTAAATTACACAGACTGTCTCTGGTCTCGAACTTGCGATCCTCCTGCCTCCATCTCCCCAGCTGCTGGGATTACAGGCGTGTGCCACCGCGCCCAACAACATAGGAGTTTTTTCGCACAGGCTTGACATCATCAAACATTTTAATTTTTGTCAATTTGGTACATGAAAATGGTATATAATTCTAATTTCCATTTCTCCTATTATGCTGACAGTCAAGTGGCTTTCCCTTTTATAAGAGTATCCAATTTGGGATTTTCCTTTCCTCTGAACTGTCTAAACATATCCTTTCTCCATTTTTCCAGTGAGTTGATATTTTTCACAATGATTTGTAGGAGCTGTTTATATATTAGAGATATTACCTTTTATCTGTGATAAACTGCAGATATTTTGTGTAGGGTAATTTATCATTTGACTCTGCTTTTAGCGTTTTTTATATGCACATGCTTCAAATATATATAGTTCTATTTATCAAATTTTTTCTCTTCTAGCTTTTATATTTTGTAAAATAATTGAAAAAGATTTTTCTCATTCCTAGGTAATAATTTCCATATGTTCTCTTTTACTAATTTATTATTTCATTTTTCATTTTAAATATTTGATCCATTTGGAATTCCTCTTAATTTACATCGTGAATTTAAATCTAATTTTTTTCTAAATGGCTACCTGGCTATTGTTATAATAGACTAGTCTATTCCCAACCCTATACCCACATGTGCAAACTGATTTTAGCTGACATCTTTACTGTATGTATATGCCACATCAATTTCCATATATGAGTGAATTCCATATGCAGGTTTTCCTCTCTGTTCCATTGGTTTTATTTTTCAGCCAATATCTCACTATCTGTTATTTCACAACATATTCTACTATTTCTAAAACAAGTGGTCCTTCATTGCCCTTCCTTTCTTTTTCTGTGTTTTCTCACCTTTTTATTTTTCCATAATAATGTTTTTAATGTCTTCATATTTTTATCAGGATTGTATTCAACTAATAAATTAATGTAAAAAATTTACATCTAAGTCTGGTCTTCCTATCCACAGACTTGGTCTGTGCCTTTATACTTGTTCAGCACTTCTTTTGGTGTCATTTCAGAAATGTGTATGTATGTGTATGCAGTGTGTTATACCATGTAGACATGTGCATATGCATTTGTGATTGCACTTATGCACATACATGTCATTACTAATATATAATTTGTGTGTAAAGATATATGATCTTGAATTAATCAATTGTCTTTCATTATCTCTAGAAAATGATCCTAGAGATTATGTCATTAGAGTTAGTAATATGAAGAATTTTATTCATAAATATGTCTTTATATTGATTCATCCTTATATCCCTAAAATAACTCCTCTTCCTCACGGTGCTATATCCTTTAGTACATTATTATATTCTTCCAGCTGTCTCCTGTAGAATTTTACATCTTGATTTTAAGTGTGAAAACACTGATTAGATCAGTGGTCCCCAAGCTTTTTGGCACCAGGAACCGGTACCATGAAACAATTTTTACATGGATGGGAAGGAAGGGAGGGATGTTGATCTGATAGGAGCCAAAGCTCAGGCAGTAATGCAGGTGATAAAGGCCAGTTATAAACACAGATGAAGCTGTGCTTGCTTGCTGTCTGCCCATGCTCACCTCTTATGTGTCTGAGCTCCTAAGAGGTTAGTACTAGTCCATGGCCCAGGAGGCCGCCTAGACTGGGGAATGATTTTAAGATGGCTTTAATGTCTGTTTTTTTTATATTTATTTATTTACTTACTTACTTACTTACTTACTTACTTATTTATTGGCAGTGCTTGGGGGTTGAACCAAGGGCCTTATACAGGCTGGGCAAGTATTGTAACATTGAGCTCCATCCTGAGCCCCTTTTTTCATTTTTAAATTGGAAGCAGAGTCCCACTAAGTTGAGAAGGCTGCCTCTGGTGTTGAACTCATGATGCTCCTACCTCAGCCTTCCAAGTAGCTGGGATTACAGGCATGTGCCATGTAATATTTACAGAGCAAAATCCAAGAAAAAGAATGAGAACAATTAAGTGTCACACAGTTTGGTACTGTCTATAATAAAATAAAAAAGGATTAAAAGAATTCTTTCCTATTTTTTTGTGCTTACTGTCCAGCACAAAAGAGGTATACAATGTTTGTTAAAACAAATGTTTACTGGGAACATGTGAAAAGGTAGAATACAACACTGACTGAGAGGGTCCCAGAGACTAATGCAATGGGCTAAAAAGAATGTGGAATTTGGACTCAAGCATACCTTCGTTCTAGTCCTAGCTCTGCTCACCTGGCAGGTGAATCTTAGACTCAATACTTAACTCAGTTTCCTTATCTGGAAAATGGACAGAGTCATATATAGCATGCACTTAGTGGTGAACATTAAGTGAGATACTCTGTATAAATTAGCATGCATATTTTTTGGTGCACAGCAGATTTTTTTAAAGTTACTTCCCACTCTTATTCTTTCATCTTCCCCCTTCATTAAGATCATATATTCTAGTAAAGGAGATAACTCAAGAATGTGTGCACACAACATAGTTTTTATAAAAACATCCTAGGGCTATGGAAGAAGTGTTAAGTTTAGAGTCAGATAGAACCAGGTTCTCACCCCAGGTCGGGCCTCATCTGTATGCCCATTGGCATGTTATTTAAACCACTGAATCTTAAGTTTTCTTGTCTGTAAAGTGGGAAAAATAATACTTACTATTTCTTGGTTCTGTTTGAAGACTAAGACAATGCATATGAAGCACCTGGTGCAAAGGAAAACAATGCCCCAATGTCCTTGCTCCTTCTTGTTAGTTGCACATCTGACAGTTGATGTATGGATTACCCACTGGCTACCAAGAATGCTCCTTTTCAGTCAGATCCCCCACTCACAGAGGGGAGAATTCCAGCTGTCTGATCAGGAAATGTGACAATAGGAAGCCCCATTCTACCCTTTTTCTTCCCCGGCCTCCAATTCTCTCAGTCATGTGGACCTTTCATTGTAATACTTAATCATAACCTGTCATGTATGATTACTCAACTTGTTATGTCCTCCTCACCAAAGCACCCTGTCTCATACTGTTCTTTTATCTCTCAAAGCATCTCTTGTTGGATTGAACCCAACATCAGCAAGCAATTAAACACTGTAAATCATATTATTTTAGGGTTAAAAAGATATTGAAAGATGTGATATATGAATCCTCTCAACTACAGTTAATTAAACTGTTTGAAAAATTCCACTGAAAGATTCTACTTTCTACCACATCCCATCCCACTGGAATGTGCCCTCCCAGCCCAGGGCTTCTGCATGCCTCTTCTATCTACATGAAACACTCTTCTCCACTCCCTCTCCTTCCATTATTTAGTCTTACACCTATGATACTTGAAAATTCCCAGGCAATTTACCTTTCCCTGGGATCCTTTTTCTGCAACCCAGGCTTGATCGGGGTCCCCTTACAATATACTATTAAAGCTCCTGCCCTCCTTCTTTAGTAAACACATTATACTTTGTACTTACCCACATTTGTGATTATTTGAAAAATAAACATCTTTCTCACCAAGAAAACTGTAAAATCCATGAGGCTAGGAGCAAATTTTTTTCATGTTTTCACCAGCACCAGCACCTGACTCTGCACTCAGTCTCACAGTTCATAGTTAGTTTTTAATTGACATTTGTTGAATTAGTGTGTGGATTCTACAACTGCATGTATGGCTACATGTTTACTCTTTAAATGATTCGATACTCAGCTCAATCACAAAGTGAGTTTCAATCCTTTTTCTCACTTTGCTAATTCCTTTCTTTAATGGAAGACTACTTACCAGACCAAGTGTCTCCATTTTATCTACAATTTGGGAGAAACATATCTTTGCCTTTTCTTCTAGGCAAGTTGTCTGCCCCTTCTCACTCCCACACTGCCCTGTGGTGTGCACACTGGACACATAAGCAAAACATATACTGAAAGTTTCCCAAGCCAATGGCAGGCTTTATATGTGCTTTCTGTTAAATAGGAATACTCTCTTGCACTTAAGTGTAATGTGCATTAGGCAATGATCAATCCTTGAGTTTTGAGCAAGTCTCGGGGCAGTTTGCCTTCAGATCCATTCCTCACCCTTTCCTTGCTCTGGATGTCCAGAGCTCACCTCCCCAAGGCTACAACTCCCAGGAGATGTACTGCAGAGACTAGGGGGCAAGAGGAAGGAAGAAGCCAAAGCATCCTACATCACCTTCTCTATGCTCAAGAGCTGCATCATTGCCATGGCTCCAGCTCTCATCTCGCAGGCTTACCATAGCCCAATTTCCTTTGGTGACTCCTGCCCTAGGGTTCCAGAAATACCCTTGTCCTTTGATCCTTCTGCACCACAGGGGATAGGGGCTTCCTGCTGTTGCAAATCTTTGGGTTGCCTTACCAACCTTATTGGCTTCTCTTCTTTTCTATCACCTATGAAAAGAATTCCCTTTATTAAATTCCTCCAAAATAGTTTTTGTTTTCATTAGTTAGAATGATTCACATGAAGATGACAACAGAACAGTAGAGAAGTTGTGTTGCCATTTCACTTTGTGGTCATCCATATCCCTTTCCAGTGCTGGGGTTTAGCTCAGTTGGTGAGTGCTGCTCTGCATGCTCTGAGGCCCTGGGCTCGATCTCCAGCCCAGCACCCCACTCCCAGAACAATCCCAAAACCATCAGCCTTTGAAAACCCTATGAATAACAGACAAGCACTGACAGAGTGCCTGGCATGGCACAGTGTTGGGCAGCGTTTTATTCTGTTGTATATAGGGTTGCTGTGAGTCGGACTGACCCAATAGCACTTAACAACAGCAATCAATATGCCTTTCCTTCCCACTCTCACATGTAGGCATCAAGTGTTATTTCTTCTCTAAATTAACACACCAACTCCCACAGCATTTCTACATATTAACACTTCATATTAACACTTCAATAAATATTGCTGAATGAATGAATTGAATTGAGTCTTGGGAGCTGTAATATCTTAAGCATTTAAAGCTTCTATGTATATCATAAACTTATTACACATTAATTAGGATGAGTTGATAAGAACCTTCCTCAATAACATACAAATCTGAAAGTAATGTAATTAATTCAAAATTACATAAGCAATCAAGGTGTGCTTACTTTTCCATTAATCAAGGCATAATTACTTAGCTGTGAGAAAGCTCAAAGGGGTTTGTATAACCTTTAATGGGGCTTAGCATATGACAACTTGGGAATCAGCAGAGCATTGTTGAAAGTACTAGACAATTAAGGCTGCTTAAACATCAGGCATGAAAGAGAGGTCTATTCCTCCTTATACATTATTATACTTTTCTGACAACATTTCTTTAAGAGATGACAAGATCTACTATTTGGATGCAATTATTCTCTTTTTTCTCTCTTGCCCATATACGCATGCACACACACCAACTAGATATGTATGTTAGATGATAGGTAGATCGATAGATATAAGAAGTGGAAGAGAAATATTAAATAGTTCCTTGGCTTGTGTTCCCTTGCAAAATAGAACTGAGGGCAGGGCTTACATGCCAGTGGCTTGTTTTGGAGGTAACACTAGGAAGCAAGAGTGCAGTTGGGAAGTAAATGAGGGAATATGTAAAAGCGACATATATTCTCAGCTCCCTTCTCTATCCCTTATATTCTGTGGCTTGGGGTCTCTTTGTCATCATACATTCACATATTCATCAAACACTTACTAAAACACTAACTGAGTGCAATGTCCTAGCCTCACAGTTACAGAAGAGTGAAAGGGCTCCCTGCCTCATGGCTGGAATTTACCCACAAGGTCCTGCTTATGATTCTGGACACCATGCCTTCAAAGCACTTCCAGCTAGGAGTGCATCTATTACAGCAGACCTCACAAGACTCACTGGCACTTGGTGCTGTCACATTCTACCCACCTTTCCAGAATTGCTTGGTATCTCAGGTATTTAGAGTCCTTCAGCATTGTTTCTAATATCTTGATGAAAATTGCCTTAAAATCTAAAGTTTTTTTTTTACCATAAGTAACAATGATGCCTCCCACAGTGGCAAATCATAACAGCATCATGAAACAACACGGAGTCTCTTCCATTTTCACTTTTCAGTACTATCTGTGTTAAGGATCTAACTTTCAAACCAATCTCTACCCAGCAATAATTACTCCAAACTGATCAGGATAATGACAAGATGTCAGTTATCTCTGACATTGCCAATAGCTGTTTACAATGCACTTCAGGCTTCAGAAAAGATTGCTGGTGCAGGGTGTGTTTAAGCCAGAAAGGAGGAACTCTATGTTTCCACTCTCCTAGCCCAATGTTTTACATATGAAAAATTATGGACTGGATAGCTGTAGAAAAAGAGCCTGGCTTTGATGTCACACATATCTGGATCCAAACACTCAGTCACTAATTGCCTGGGTAACCATTTCAAGAAGTTACATATGATCAGGAACCAATGGTACTAAAGGAAGAAGTGGAAGCTGCCTTAAAGGAAATAGTGAAACACAAGGCCCCAGGAATTGATGGACTACCAACAGAGATATTTCAACAAACAGATGCAGCACTGGAGGTGTTAACTTGTTTATGCCAACTGACTGGAAAAGATCCATATTTGTGCCTATTCCCAAGAAAAGGGATCCAACCAAATGTGGAAACTATGGACTGATATAATTATTAACATCACCCACAAACAAAATTTTACTAAAGATCATTCAAAAGCAACTATAGTAATATATAGACAGGAAACTGCTAGAAAATCAAGCTGGATTCAGAAAAGAGTATGGAACTAGGGACATCATTGCTGATGTCAGGTGGATATTAGCAAAAATAGAGAATACCAAAAAGATGTCTATCTGTTTTATTGACTATGCAAAGGCATTTGACTATGTGAATGATAACAAATTATGGATAACACTACAAAGAATGAGCATACCAGAGTACTTAGTTGTACACATCAGAAATCTGTACATGGACCAGGAGGCAGTCATTGGAACAGAACAAGGAAACACTGCCTGGTTTAAAGTGGAGAAAGGTGTGCATCAGGGCTGTATCCTTTTACCATATCTCTTCAATCTCTGCGATGAGCAAATAATCCGAGAAGTTGGACTTTATGAAGAAGAACACAGCATCATGATTGGAAGAACTCATTAACAGCCTGCATTATGCAGATGATAAAACACTGCTTGCTGAAAGTGAAGAGGATTTGAAACATTTACTGATGAAGATCAAAGAACACAGCCTTCAGTATGGATTGTGCTTAGAAACACAGTATGGACTGCTCCTCAACACCAACAAAACAAAAATCCTTACAACTGAGTCAGTAAGCAACTTCATGATAAATGGAGAAAAGATTGAGGTTGTCAAAGATTTTGCTTAACTTCATTCTACAATCAATGCCCATGGAAATAGCAGTCAAGAAATCAAAAGATGCATTGCATTAAGAAAAGCTGTTGCAAAAGACTTCTTTAAATTGTTGAAAGGTAAAGATGTCACATTGAAGATAAAGGTGTGCCTGATTGGTGCCATGGTATTTTCATTTGCATCATATGGTTGTGAAAGCTGGACATTGAATAAGGGATGCAGGGAAGAATTGATGCTTTTGAATTTTGGTGCTAGAGATGAATATTGAATATACCATGGACTGTCAAAAGAACCAACAGATCTGTCATAGAAGAAGTACAATCAAAGAGCTCCTTGGGAGCAAGGATGGCTAGACTCTGTCTTACATATTTGGGGCATATAGTCAGGAGGGACCAAACCCTGGAGAAGGACATGATGTTTGGGAAAGTGTCAAGTCAATGAAAAAAGGAAAACCCTCAATTAGATAAATAGACACAGTGACTGCAACAATGGGCTTAAACATAAAAATGATTTGTACCTGACACAAAATTGGAGAGTTCTGTTGCACATAGGGTTGCAATGAGTCAGACCCAACTCAAGGGTACCTAACTACAACTCCCTGGGTCACCTTGACCAAGTCACTTCACCTCTCTGTGTCAATGTATTTCATGTCTAAAATAAAATGAACACCTATTTCTTAGAGTTGCTGTCATTTTCATGGTAATATTTTTCCCACCTAGGACATGTTAACTAAAATTAAAATCCTACCTCCAACATATCCTGTCTCTTCTCTGCTTTTATTTCTCTCCCTAGCACTTATCACTGTCTGACACTCCATTTATTTCTACATCTTTATCTCTCTTTTCACTTCTGCATGACCACCACTAGAACTGAAACTCCAAAAGAGCAAGGATTCCTTCTTGTTCATTTATTGGTAATCCTTAGCCATAATGGAGACTCAAAAAATGGATGAAAGCTGGGCACAGTGGCACAAGCCTGTAATCCCAGCAACTCAGGAGGTGGAGGCAGGAGGACAGCAAGTTTGAGACCAGAGGCAGTCTGCATAATTTAGTGAGACCCTGTCTCAAAAAGTGAAAAAAAATGGACTGTGGGTGCAACTCAGTGGCCCAGCACTAGCAAAGCATGCAAGCACGAGGCCCTGGGTTCAACTCCCAGTACCACAAAAAAAAAAAAAAAAAAAAAAAAAGATGGATGAATCAGTGAACAGATGAATGAATGAGACATTAAATGCTACTCATTAAATGTTGACTGAATAAAACCAAGGGCCACTATATTATGTGGTATGTTGCATTGACAGAGAAACTGATTGACATAAAATTATAGGGGAAGAGATATTTATTGGAAGCTTGTGGTTGGAGGATTGGTCCATAATGGTGGTAGGGAAGGGGTGGCAGTGGCAGGCAAAATCGTAGGCATGGTGGGGCCTGTGGCACAGAACCTCACATCTTAACGATCAGAAAACCTTCGAAGGCCTGCATCCAGAGAGCTACTTCTGTAAAGCTAGAATCCCATATCCCAAAGTTCCCATAGTGCTGTTAGGTGCCGTTGAGTGAGATCCAACTCATAGTGACCCTCATAGAGTTTCCAATGCCTGATTGCTTCACAATGTTTTTGGGAGTGGATTGCCATGTCCTTCTCCCAAAAGTCCCCATAGTCCCCACAAATAGCATCACCAGCTGGGGACCCAATGTTCAAACACATAATTTTAGGGGACACTTAGATCCAAACCACCACAGTTATAGTTCAAATACTAGCTCAAATACTAGGGCCAAGTAAAGACATCACCAAGGAACTATGGTTTTCTCCACAGGAAAAAACTGATTTGTCTACAAACTACAGTATTTTGTAACAACAGTATAATTTATTCTGAGTGAGCATTGTCTCCCTACATCCTAAATTTCTCACAGGTGTGTGGCTGGCTGGCAGGTACCCCTAATTAACAACAACCTCTGACTCTCGAAGAGCAGCTTCATAACTTAAATCACTTACCAATGCATGTTCTATTAAAGCTCCATAGACTTTGCCACTTCTATCTTGTGTGTTAGTAAGGACACAAAGCTTATAACAGAGTACGTCTTAAAGGGAAAAGAAGTCAGCAAAGTGGAGAAAATGTACAATGATAGCATATTGGGAATATGATCAAATAATAATGATATCTGTCATTGTTAACATAACCTCATATTTAAACCTCAGGCTGATTTTGTGAGGTATAAGGCATGGATTGCACAGAGATTGTACAGAGAGGGAGGAAAGACACATTTTCCAATCTCAATACTAACTAGCAGTCAATGCACACTGTGGATAAGTGGTGCTCACAACCCACTGGGGGTTGAACAAGTGTTTCTCAGGTGAATGGATAAATGATGAATGAATGAAACATTTGTTTGTGTCGCTGTTAAGTACGATTGTGCTAAGCCCTGTGGTAGGAGCCAGGGCTACAAAGATAAAGAAGACATGTAGAGGGACTTGGGCTATAGCAGTGACTACCACATATTTTTTAGCCAGGAAAACTTTCTTCAAAAAATACAAAAACCCAATGTATAAAACAGTTTAAAGATGACCTGCTCTGTGTTGAAACAGGCTGTGGGAAGAGGGAGAGTAAGAGAAAAAATGGCTTTCCTTCCTGTGGGAAGCCTTAGGAAGCTCAGTGGCTCCCCAGAGCATGTTCAAAAACCTTGACCTAGATGACCATTCTGGTGCTTCTAGGGCAGAGACACGAAGAGTCTGTGGATATCCATTGTCCCCATTGTAAAAGAAAAGAGCTGAGGGTGGAAAGATGATGAGGGAAAGGCTCAAAGCTCAGGGTATCTGCCAGAGAGGATGCTACTAGAGGGTCCTTGGAAACGAAGAGTTTGTGAGGGTCATGTCTTTGGGACAGGAAACAGCCATGGACATTGTTATTTATGTTGGCTGTTCAGTATGGATCTTGTTGGAGGATAAAATGGCTTCTCCTTAAAGAGGGAGAAATGCCAGATACTTGCTTTCCCAGGCTTATTTGCATCTACAGCCCAGAACTGAACCAGGACCTTACAGTCCCATGGATACGTTCCTCCTTCCCTCTCTTCCCTTCTCCCCCCTGCCCTCCCTTACCCTCCTTTCCTTTTGCTCTGCTCTCCCCTCAGTGCCTGAGCCTGACATAACTGAGCTGTGCTGGAAGCTCAGACAGCACTTTCCTCGTCAGACCAGTTCCTCTGAAAGCCTAACCTCATGCCTGTTCTGTAGCCTTCCAACAACTCTGCACACCACCTATGCCTTCTAATAGATTCCTTCTGTGCTCTGTCTGGCTGAGGCAGTTTCTGGGGCTCACCATCCAGATCCCTGGAAGGTCTAGGCCACAGATGAGGCCGTATAGAGACAGGACGACAGGCCTGCTTATCTGCCTTCACATGCTCCCCTCGAGTCAGAGGAGAAAACTGCCTGCCATGGGGCTACAAAATGGAAAAGCCAACAAATTTTAGCATCACCTGGGAATAGTCTTGAATTTTTTTCTCCTTCAATAGAAAAGTTTAAAAATATATTTCTACCCATGAGCCTCTGCATTTATATTTTGGGAACAGTAAGCCAACTATAGTGGCTTCTCCTGCCCAGTACTTTGGGAAAGCTAAGAGTTAGATGTTCAGAGAAGCCATTTTTCACTTGAGGGACTCCTTGAAGAGGAATACAAGTGGTCATCATATTGATAGCCAACTTGATGACAAAGCACAAGAGTTTTGGGTATTTCCTGGATGCCAATCCATGTTGCCCTAACAGGATTCTGTTGCATTGAACTTGATATTCCCTCCAAAACCATTAATCTAATTCTTCAGCTACTTCTGTTGGTTGGATTGACGAGGCAGCTGTGGCAGGAAAGGTCCAGAGAAGAGAAAATGTTCTTCTGTATTCATTGAACAAATGTTGATAAGGAAATTTTTAAAAAGTCTTAGTTAAAGGAATTAGAAGTTAGGAAATGGAGCTTCATAACCTGAACTTGCCAATTTCCAGTTTTGTGACCTTGGTGTTCCCTCTCTGTGAAGTGAAGAAAAAAGTGTACCATTCATGAAATTCTTCTAAAGATATAACATATACATATATATCTTATATATGTGCCTGCAGCCATACCACTGTGGCATCTAATCCCGTCAGATCTCAGAAACTAAGCCTAGTTGGCCCTGGTCAGTACTTGTATGGAAGACCGCCTGGCAACACCATGGGCTGTAGGCTTGGGAGAAGGACCCAGCAACCCACTCCCAAAAAAACAATCAGCCATTGTAAACCCTATGAATAGCAGAGAGGCACTAACAATAGTGTTTCATTTGTTGTACGCAGGGTCACTATGAGTCGGACACTGACTCAGCGACACCTAACATCAACAACAATATATATAGTATAGTACATATATATCCACATCAATATAGCTTAGCTGCTATTGTGATTACTTCTTTGTCAAGTTATTATAGAGTTAGAAGCAAGTGTGGCCACCAATGCTGGGGAAGGTATGCAGGCAGCAAATAAGAGAAGCTACAAAGAGAGAAGAAAGAGCACTTTAGAGTGCAAAGATTCTGCTTTCTACCAGCTGTGTATATCAACTTTCTGAAACTCTATTTTCTTGTTTGTAACATAGGTATTAAATTGTGAGGACTAAATGATATAACTGTAACAGGCCTGGGTATAACATCTAGCTCACAGTACAAGTCAGTATAAAATCCCCTCCGGTTTTCATTTCTTATAAAAAAAGGAGGAGGCTTTCTTACTTACAGGGATGGAAAAAGGACAAACAAATACAACCAGCAGGTCAAATGAGCTGCCACCTGTTTTTATAACTAAAGTTTTATTGGAACACAGCCATGATCATGGTCTATGACTGTTTTAGTTGCTAAAGAGATTACATACCCTGGAAAGCCTGAAATATTTATTATCTCTTCTTTTATAGGAAAAATTGGCTGACCTTCATTCTAAGCTCTAACCAAGTTCAACCTCTGTGTTCACAATTCTCGAAACATAAAGTAAAAATAATTAAATAATTTGCCTAAGATCCCAAGGGTACTTAGTGAGCAAAAGGCAAACTAATAAATGTCCTCTACTGCACAGTCGAGCAGTCATTATACAACATTATACAACATGCTTAATATCTCAGAGAAAATCTGAGTTCTGCCAGTAACTAAATATATAACCAGCCATGAGTTGCAAACTTACCTCACAAATGACTGCAATCTTCACATTTTTCCATAATAATTTTCTAAAATTATATGCTCTTCATCACACAATGTCTTGTTTTTACAATTTAATAATGTTTCCCAAAAAACATAAAAATAAATAAGATAAAAATAGCAAAACTTTGACAATGCTGTGGCAGGCAAAAATATAATCAGTTACTTACTTGACACAGAAGTTTACCTCAAAGAATACTAGGAGGAATAAATCTGAATTGTATATGACCTATGGATGAACCCAACATGACTTGCTTTGTGTACAAATGTCAAGTAATTCTTCAGTCTATAGCTAATATTGTGGAATCCAGAACAGGGTATATCTTACACAAATATATGTAAGCCCACTCCCTTCTCTCCCCAGACTTTATTTTTTTTCTTCATACTTTTTGAAGAGAAACTCCTCTCTGTCTTTGGATGCCCAGAGTCTTGCTAACAGGAAATAATCTGACCTTAAGGTTAGCATATCAGTATGAAGCAAAATCATTTATTTGATATTAAATTAATAACTACTTAGTTCTTATACGAGTAGTTGCAAAGCTTTCCGAAGTATTAAGTTTTTTGGCCATTTTACACAATTTCAAGAGGACTTTACTTTTTTCTTGTAGAAGTAAAGACAAACTACCAAATAAAGAAGCTATTTTCTTGGAACTTGCTATAGCAAGGAAGTCAGCAACCTTCACTTGCATTAGTTCACATCCAAAGGCAGGCAGAGGAGTAAGGAAGCTTTACAGTGAAAAAAGGAGAAAGGAAAGATTCAGGTGAACCCTCATTGGAGGTCGTTGGCATGGGAAAGCTAGAGGCAGGCTACAAAAAGTGGGACATATTACATAGGTTTTTTTGTTTTGTTTTGTTTTGTTTTGTTTGCGGTACTGGGGGTTGAACCCAGGGCCTTGCCCTTGCATGCTTTGCAAGTGCTGGACCACTGAGCTGCACCCCCAGCCCATTTTGGGTTTTTTTTTTACTTTTTGAGACACGGTCTCACTAAGTTACACAGACTGCCTCTGGTCTCGAACTTGCAATCCTCCTGCCTCCACCTCCCAAGCTGCTGGGATTACAGGCGTGCACCACCATGCCTGGCTCTATTATATAGGTTTTTGTGGTGGGGCATATTAGGCTTTCCCTGGTTGGCTCTGAACTGTAAATGAGGGGAAAGTGGAATAGGGTAGCTGGCAGTTTTCAACCAAATCTTGAGTACTTGGGTAGGGAGGCAAAGGTTGAGATTTGACTTCCTAACAACTGCTGCAGAGGTTATGATCATAGTTCTTGCATGAATCAGTTTTCTTTTTGCTACAACAGAATGCCTGATATACACAACTTAAAAGAAGAAAAGATTTATTTGCCCCATGGTTTCAGAGGTTTCAGTCCATCATGGCAAGGAGGGCATTTCAGAGTAGTTCACATTATGGTGGACAGGAAGCAGAGCAGAGCAGTAACAGGAAGTGGTCAGAACAAGATATAGCCCCCAAGGGCATGCCTCCAGTGACCTACATCCTTCAACTAGGCCCCACCTTCCACAGTCCCACTCCATCTCAGGAGTCTAATTCAAACTTTGAATTTAAAAGTTGGTTAAACCATTCATTATGTCAGAGCCCTCAGGATCTCATCACCTCTGAGAACACCCTCACAGACACAGACCTATCCTTTACTAATCTCATGGGCACTCCTCAATCCACTCAAGTTGACAATCAAGATTAATCATCACAGTTTAATTATGTTACCTATTTGTACTGACAGTTTCCTCAGTACCTTTCAGTCGTTATCTCACTAGCAATAGGTTGATCAATTCAAGGAAAAGGAGAGATCCATATTTTCACTAATGTAGGATTGTCCAGCATTCTCCATAGTCAATTGTATCACATAATCTCTTGACCTTCTTATTGTTGTATAACCATAAGACTCTTTCTGCACAGAAGCATTTAAGAAAAGCTGGTTATGGTAGTACACATCTGTAATTCTACTCAAGAGACAGAGGCAGGAGGTTCATGAGTTTGAGGCCTGCCTGAGCTGCATAGCAAGACCCTGTTACAAACAACAACAACAAAAAGAAGCATTTAAGACTGTGGATAGATTGGGATGAACCAATATTATAAGCACCATGACAAAGACAAGGACAAGTAATAGTCCTTTTTAAATGATTGGAATCAGAATCCCAATTGCCCAACTTAAGTTAAAAAAAAAAAGTCCTAGAGGCCATGAAGATCAACCATAGAGAGGCAAATCAGTTCTACTTTAAGGTGAAGTATAGTCTATACCTTGTCTCTTCCACTGACCTAAATAGACAAGAAGTGTTAGTAGCAATATAAACTCCATCATGACTTTGTTGTTGTTAAGTGCCATCAGGTTGGATCTGATTCATAGCAATCATATGTGCAACAGAATAAAACGATACCTGACACTGTGCCATGCACACAATCTTTTCTATGTTTAAACCCAATGTTTTAACCACTAAGTTTCTTCTCATTTAACACAGGGGCTTTACTCTACTCCCATCAATAAGGTCGACTCTTCTTTGAGGAGGCAACCCTTCCCCAGTCATTTCTTCAATGCCTTCTGGCCTAGGGGGATCATTTTCTGGCACGATAATTGACAGTGGCTCTCTGTTATTCACAGAGTTTTCAATAGATAATTGTTTTGGGAGTGGTCTGCTGTGTCTTCTCCCTAGTCCTCTTAGTCTTGAAGCTTAGCTGAAATCTGTCCATCATGGGTAGCCCTGCTGGTATCTGAGATACTGGTGGCATAACTTTGAGCATCACAGCAACACACAAACCCCCAAAGCACAACACACTGACAGACTCATGGAGGACCACCATGACTGTTGTTGTTGTTGTTGTTAGGTGCCGTCGAGTCATGTCCAACTCATAGCAACCCTTATAGGGTTTTCAATGGCTGATTGTTTCGGGATTACCTTGGGAGTGGATTGCCACGTCCTTCTCCCATTTTTGCGGTACTGGGAATCGAACTCGGGACCTCAGAGCCTGCAGAGTGGTGCTCTACCAACTGAGCTAAATCCCAGCCCTTCCACCATGACTAGTCAACAATAAATCTAGAGTAACTCAGTTGCCTATAATTACTATTGCCAACAAGTTGACACTTATCTGGATTTTATCTAGGGAAAGAGGGGTACCATTAATAACTACAGCTAAAGTTAATGATAATTCCTTAGTCTTTTCCATTTATATGATTCTTATGATTAGGAACATTACTCTGATTGTCCACATTAAAAAATGAGTAATTTCCTCAAATAGAGAGCCCATATAATCAAGGATAACCATGTTTCAGAGTTGGAAACATGAACCAAAAATTTATTTCCTAGAACTTCACTGTTGCACAGTAGTTTTGCTATTATTGTTGATGATAATGGTGATGATGATCCTGTTGTTGTTGTTAGAATATATTTCAACAAAGTTTAGATGCAATTTTTCTCTTATGTCACTTCCAAAAGATGAAATCTCCTGGCTAAAAATTATGAAAAGGCTACTTATGTAAATATTCTAGGAAGATGACCATAAAGTAATGACGGTAGTATGTGAGTTACTGGCAATATTTAACTATGTCTTCACACAGCAGGGTAGAGTCAAATATTAGAGATGAAATCCATTAACTAAAGGGTTTCCCAGTTATCAGTCAATCAAAGTTAAATTAGCCTCAAGGAAGTAGACATTTGGTCATAAGTTCTAGTGGAAGTATCCTTGGTCAAGGGCACCCAGTAGTTATTGAAAGTTTTTATAATTTTCATAAGTTTTGTTTAAGATGTCATTGTTTCTTTTAACCTTTCCAGAACATTTGGGTGGTAAAGGCAGTATAGTTTTTGAGGTTTTAATAATGTCTTATAGAATTTTTTTATCATGGTTCCTATAAAGTGTGTGTCTCAATCACATTTGCATTCTGATAAAAAAAATAATGCTACTCATTTGCTTGGCATGTCTAAGAACCTGGGTTCAAACTCTAGCACCAGAAAAAAAAATGCTATGCTTTGAGGCTAAGAACTCTCAATTCCTTTTAATTTCCTTTAATCCCTCTAATGAAAGATTTTGTTCCAGTGTAAATATTCTTTGGAGTGCCTACTGACAGCCGAAACCATCCTTGGTAAAGTTATAATATTTAGAGAAATATGTACAAACTTTAGAATTATAATGAGGGTTCAGATAGTATAGAGGAGTTTCTTTTTTCTCCCACTTATACAACCCCATAAGAACTAACAATAGTCAATCGAAGTGATGCTTTAGGGCTTGATGTATCTCAAAACCACAACCCAACAGCTACCTCTAAATGCACACAGCATCCTTGGCAGACAGAAAACCAAAGAAAACGGGTATGTCTGGAGCTATCAGAACAAAAGGAATCTAGAAGAAAGGAGAACTATATCTAGTTTTATTGGTCACCCACAGCTAAGTTTGTCTGTATGGACCCTGGTCTAGTAAGAACCACAAACTCACCACCAGTCTATAATGCTGGTTCAAGCAACAAACCCATAGGACCTATGTAAAAAAACACAAAAGATGACAGAAAGGACTGAGAAGGGATAACCTGATTCCACCAAGGATGATCAACAAATGGAAACCAATAACAAAAACCAGATACTAACCTCAGTGCAAACGGTCAGAGTTCAGACCCAGGGCTGACTTACCATGTAGGTGTTGCCAGGGCAAGGTGGGAGCGCAAGGCACAGTGGCTCCTATATGAACAGTGAGTGGTCGAAGCCTGGGATCCAAGGTGATGGGCAGTGCAGGCCATATATTGGTGGAACCTATAGAAAAAATATAGAAATAAACAAAGAGTACCCAGATTAGAACAAGCAGAGGCTACTTATTTGGAGCCTGTGATAACAACAGAGTCAGTCACATGACTTGCATTTGGTAGAAACTCAAATGTGGGCAGGAAGGTGGGAAATCTTTAATGAAAAGAGAGAGAGGTTCAGGTGTGTTCTCATGGGAACTTGTTGGCGTGGAGAAGCCTAGACAGTCTCACTGAAGGAAAAGCATCTTATATCATTGGTTTAGGGAGCATATTTGGCCTCATTCATAAGACCTGAGATAGAAATCAGGCCAAGAAATTGAGCAAGTTGGCAGTTACTGACTGAGTCCCAAGTCAGTCACTGCAGAAGTTATGGTTTGGCTTCCCAAGTTGCTTGCTGCACTGGTTCTAGGTCAGAATTCTGTTGTCAAATATGGTCTGGCCATTGCCTATTTACATATTCAGCCTCTCAGTCTTTAATTGTCTTGTTCATTTTTTTTGCTAAACTCTTCTCTTTGTATTTGTAATTGCAAAAGTTTGACCTGACACAAATATTGAACAGTAGGAGATTATTGATGGCTACTTAATTTGTACCCTCCACCCTGGCATCTGATCTCACCTGATCTCAGAAACTAAGCAGAGTTGGCCTGGTTAGTCATTGGATGGGAGACTGCCTGAGAATACCAGGTGCTGCAGGCTAGGGAGAAGGACCTGGCAACCCACTCCCGAAACAATATGCCATTGAAAATCCTATGAATACCACAGAAGCACTGACAATAGTGTTGGGCATGAGACAGAGTTGGGGAGTGTTTCGTTCTGTTGTATATTGAGTCGTTATGAGTCAGACCTGACTCGGCACCTAACAACAATAATAATTCCCTAATGGTGGCCATTCAGAATCCCTGGGTACCAGTTTCAAATGAACAAAGTAATGAGGATGCAACTTATTGGACTCTCAAGTAGGCTTCTCCAGATTAAGTAAAGTCTTGCCCAAAACATACTGGGTCTTCAACAACACAAGTTAATGGAAAAGCAAGGAAGATAAAAATAAATGGTATGGCAGTGATGGGGAATAATAATGGTAACAACCGCTAGTATTTTTTAAGTCACTGAATTTCCATTAACATTTTTAAAGATGTATCTTTATCATCTCTATTTCACAGATAAAGAAACTGAAACAGAGAAGTTAACCAATTTTCTGCCCAAGATACACAACTAGTAAGTGATAGAGCAGAATTCAAGCTCAGCCTGGCCAACTTGGAAAACACCATATTTTTAGCTAACATACTGTAATTCGTGAAGCTGAGCCAGAGGGCAGATAGAGCTGGACCCTGTAGTGGTTAAGACAATTATACTGGGAGTCATCCAGCTCCAACACATACTGGCAGTGTAGCCCTAACTTCATTAGCCCATCTGAACTCTAAGCTCCTCATTTGTAAAATGGGAATAATATACCCAGAGCCAGATGAAATCTATCAGGCCTTCCACACAGTTATTGATAATGCATCAAAACATCATTGAAAATGAAATGAAATATGAAATGAAATGAAATGAAATGAAATGGGAGAAAAAATATTTCCTAAAACTACTTTCACAAAGAGTAGAATATTTAGCTAGAAGGAATCTTTTAATCAATTTCTGGGAGGGGAAGGACAGTATTAAGTAACAATATAACAGTTGCTAAGCCACCTTCTAAGGACAGGTGTGTCTGGTTAACAATAAGACTTCTGTTTGGCAGAGTACTTTATGAAATCTTAGGCCACAGCTTAATTGTTGTGTAAAATAGAAGAATGGCTGGCATAAATGACAGGAATCCTCTTTCTCTACTTCCCCTAAAATATGGTCAGACTCTCTGTAAGTGCTAGAGATTTAAAAACGATCAGTTTGAAAAAGCACAGACTGTTGTCTGCCACCATGAGCCCAGGAAGGCTTCACTCATAGAAGCTTCACAAAGATTAATAGCTGTTAGATATAGTGACACAATTGCCAATATCTAACTGTTTTTAACCTACAAAAACATTAATTTCATTTGGTTCAACCCAATATGAAGTACTGAGACTACTTTAACCCAGGGTACATGATAATTTAGCCTTATTATCAAGTGCCATGAGGCCAGCTAACTCAGTGAAACATTGTACAGACAGCAGTTAAGGTCCAAACTAATCAATGAAAGACAGGAAAACCTGGGAGGGTACACAGACACAAGGGAATCCAGTGACCTGTAGAGGAACATGTTTATTGAGGGAAACTAAAGGCAGATGGAAGGGGAAAGGGGCTACTGGCAGCAGCCTATGAAGGGAGCTGGATACTGCTGCAACAAGCTAACTGAAGTTGGGGCATATGTAGAACAGGCAACCAGCAACATCTTTGTCCTAACATTCGCGGGTAAAGTTTCCTTGAAAGAAGGGAGGGGGGAATAAGTTTGGAAAGTCAGAAACTTAGGAATGCTCCATCTGGACCTGCCAGGCAGGCATTATCTCAGGACCTTGGAGCTCTGTCAGGGGAGGGTCCCTTTGTCCCCTCACAAATTCTGGCAGACACTGGAATCATTGGAATCTCAGTCCATCTGGAGCAGAATGTCTCTCCATGAGGTGTTTGTCACAGGACAAAAAGGGAGGGGCCAAAAGGGAGGGCTTCCCCAAAGTGAAGCAAGATTCTGAGTTTCCCCACAGGCAGCATTCCACCAAGGCCCAGGATTGCACACAGTGACACCAGGAAATACATATAAGCTTCAGGCAAGGCAAACATGAAGAGGAGAAGGAGGGATAGAAAAGGAATGATTTGAAATCCCTTTCTGTTCTCATTCCCCCAATTTTTTCCACAGTACAATAGCACACATGTAAATTTCAAGAAAAAGAGTGATGAGGTCAGAAACGCCTGAGAACTGTGGCATCCTCAACCTACCCTCACGCAACCTTGAAGATGTTCAATGCAGTTTCATCTAGTAACTATCATTTGACAGTTATTCAGGGCTAATAGGTGCACAGGAAAAGCCCTAAAAATTCTTACAATAAGAACATGTTGAATTGTTTCATTTTATTGAACCTAGCATTTTTCACATTTAATTCATAATATAACTTTTTATTTATAAAATTATTAACATTATCTGGAACCCACATTTTCAAAGGATGATTTCAGAAGTGCTTCCCTGGATTATAAATTTCTTATATGTGCATTCTATACACTCAGCTCAACTTTGCCTCCTCTGCACTTAGCACAAAGGCTGTCGCAGAGTTGAGTTTAATTAAGGTCTACTGAACTGAATCCCCAAAATTAAGTGTATCAACTAGATCATTTCTCATATTACTTCCAACTTACAATATCTATGGCTATATAAAGGACAGATGTGTCCAAGATTATATTAGAACTGGTCATCACCAGCATCAAGAAGATAAGAATTAAGTAGGATACTCGATTTCTCTTTAGCTCAAATAAATCTTTTGCCTATTGTTAAAGATGAAAAAGAAGCTCTGAGTAAAATAAAAAAGAGAAGGGAGAACTTCCTGGAGGAGGTAAATTTCTCATAAGTGTTGACAGAGAGGATGGATTAAGAGCCTAGATACCAAAAAAAGACACAAGTTCTTTGAGACCTATGAAGTGGTGGTGCTTGCTAAAAGAAAGAGGATTTGAAACATTTACTGATGAAGATCAAAGAACACAGCCTTCAGTATGGAGTGCACCTCAATATCAACAAAACAAAAATCCTTACAATTGGGTCAGTAAGCAATTTCATGATAAATGGAGAAATGTCCCAAGACTTTGCTTTCTACAATCAATACTCACAGAAGCAGCAGTCAAGAAATCAAAAGATGCATTGCATTGGGAAAAGCTGTGCAAAAGACCTTTTTAAAGGACTGAAAATTAAAGATGTCACATTGAATGCAAAAGTGTTCCTGATTTATGCCATGGTATTTTCAGTTGCATCATATAGTTGTAAAAGCTAGATAATAAATAGGGGAGACAGGAGAAGAACTGATGCTTTTGAATCATGGTGCTGGAGATGAATATTGAATATATATCAGACTGCCAAAAGAACCAACAGATCCACCATAGAAGAAGAACAACCAGAGTGCTCCTTGGAAGCAAGGATGGCTAGATTGCATCTTATATATTTTGGACATGTTGTCAGGAGGGACCATTCCTTGGAGAAGGACATCATGTTTGGGAGAGTGGTGGGTCAGTAAAAATAAAGGAAGACCCTCAACTAGATGGATTGACACAGTGTCTGCAACAATGAGCTTAAAACAAAAAGATCATGTGCATGGCACAGTGTCAGGGCATGGCACAGTATTTCATTCTGTTGTACATAGGGTCACTATAAGTCAGACCCAACCTGATAGCACCAAACAACAACCTAAAGTGGTAGGGTTGAGTCCCCTTTCTTTGGTTACTAATTAGAAGTGATGTTGTAATCTTAAAGTACAGACCATAACTGCTCAGCAGCTTTGCCTGGTTGTCTTGGAATGCTTGCTCTTCTAATGCTTCACCTTGGGTTCCTCTCTCTTAAAACCCAACTAGGCTGTGAGAAGCTCCAACTGCATAGAGAGGCCGTACACTGCCTTTCCAAGCAACAGTCCCAAGTGATCCCCACCTT
Source organism: Pedetes capensis (assembly GCA_007922755.1). Classification (NCBI taxonomy): domain Eukaryota; kingdom Metazoa; phylum Chordata; class Mammalia; order Rodentia; family Pedetidae; genus Pedetes; species Pedetes capensis. Next base: position 117,960 of record VMDO01002415.1, on the reverse strand, counting down.
TGAGTCATCTCAGCCCAGGGGCCAGGGACATGTGTGAAGGAGCCATCTTACAATTGTCTCATTGTTCTAGTCCCAGCAATTGAGCTACCTGAGTCACCCCAGATATTCAAATCTTTTTCTTTATTAGCTTTATTCAGAAAAGGGCAAATCCATGATGAGCTCAGCTAAAAAAGGATGGTTTGATTTTATTCATCATATAGCTATTTAACTCTTATCAGCTGAGGCTCCATCTGTAGCCGTACCACTGTGGCATCTGATCCCATCAGATCTCAGAAGCTAAGCAGGGTCGGCCCTGGTTAGTACTTGGATGGAAGACTACCTGGGATCACCAGGTGCTAAAGGCTTGGGAGAAGGACCGGGCAGCCCACTCCCCCAAAAAGATCAATCTGCCATTAAAAACCCTATGAATGGCAGAAAAGCACTGACAATAGTGTTTCCTCTGTTGTACATAGGATCACTACAAGTCAGACACACACTCCAGGGCACCTAACAACAACAACAGCTGAGGCTCCAGATACCTTGGAGCAGATGGGCCCATTCTCCTTTGACAATCTGAATTCCTGACTCAAAGAATCCGTGACAAAATCTACAGTGGTTATTTTAAACCACTGAATTTGGAAGTGGTTTATTACTCAATAGTAGATTGTATAAAATGTGAAATAATGATAGAAAGTTCAAAACTCCAGTGAAATTAGCATTAAGCAGAAAGAAGACTCTGTTGACTCAAGTTGCTGTTGTTAGGTGCCGTCGAGTCAGTATCTGACTCATAGAGACCCTATGTACACAGGCAAAACAGTATTGTTACTGCTTCTCTGCTATTCATAGGGCTTTCAATGGCAGATTAATTTTTGGGAGTGGGTTGCCATGTCTTTCTCCCCTATTGATTCATGGATCTATAAAAAGCAGGAGCTGAGTTGACCTCAAGGACAACAGAGAAGGAACTCAGGTTGTTATCAGAACTCTCCCCACCTATTGTGACTACATTCCTCCCTCCACCCACCCCATTATACTTGCAGGAAAGAAAGTTCCTTCATCTCTCTTGGGTTCAGTCATTTAAACTTCCAGAGAAAGATTCTAGATCCCACTGGGATCCTGTGCACATTCCTAGATTAACAACTACGGTTAAAGGACTCGGGGGCAATGAATTGCTTAAGCCAGGGGCCAATTCCCTAGTCAACTGCCTCCACCAAAACACATCATGGAAGCAAGAGAGATCTACCCCAAAAGAAATGACTGTTGTGGAGAGACAAAGTAATTTGAAACAGCTACAATGATTCAATGTTTTATCTCAGGGATACTGTGTTAAGCAGTGTAGTTCTGTTTATCCACAGGTGCTGTGAAGTGTGGGTAAGAGGACACTCCCCAACAGAAGAAGAGCAAAAAGCATTAGGCTACCCAAAATTGGAGCAGTATATTTTCAGAAAGCACTAAAACCTGCTAGATATTTTTAATGAACTTACAGTTCACACTTTTACGCTGGCCACTTCACTGAACCCTCATAGCCACCCCAGGAGACAGGTAATTTTAATCCTCTGTTATGAGCCAAGAAAATAGACAATTGGAGTTACTTGCTCTAGGTCATGTGCATCTGGGCATCAGAAGCAACATACAGAGCCTAAACCCCATATCCAATTCACATTAAGAACATTAAAACATTGAATCATGATTTATTTACCCAAACTAAGAAAAAATACTTAAATTCATATATGTGGACTCTAAACACAAGAATCCCAAAGTGCTAGTTGTTCAGACATAAGGCAATAGTGTGTTAGGTCCTCAGACAGGCAGAGACGTTAACCACAGCTTGAAAGACTTGTTTTCCTCATTGTCTAAGTGCCCTTGGACCTCACACAAACCCCGTATTTCTTGGAAACATGTATCCCTCTGAGATTCAGGGAAGGCGTGTGGTCCAGTAAATGCAATTAGCAGGCTCACTGTACGTTTCCTTGTCTGTTGTCTCCCTGAGTACAGCCATCAGAAAGCTCACATTTTCAAAACACATACTTCCAAATGACCAGAGTCGCCAACAGGTTTTTTAAATAGGTCCGAGAAGTCTGCCTAGGGAGACTTGAGGGTACATGAAAATAATTGCCAAGCATTTCTTATGAACAATAGAGACTTGCCACCTTCTACCCTTGTAACCTCCCAAACGATAGGTACACCTGGTCTGCATGATTGTGCTTGGGCCCTGCAGAACTCTGTAATTGTCAGGCCCTGCATAATTACACTGCCTGATTTTAGTCATAATTACTTTATAAAGAGGGGCTGGGATTTAGCTCAGTGGGTAGAGTGCTGCGCTGTAGTCTCTGAGGTCCCAAGTTCAATTCCCAGCATCACAAAAATGGGAGAAGGGCCTGGCAATCCACTCCCAAGGCAATCCCGAAACAGTCAGCCATTGAAAACCCTATGGGGGGCACTATGAGTTGGATACCAACTCGACAGCACCTAACAACAATAACAACAACTTTATAAGAACCACTCCAGCAGAAAAATAAGACCATGCTGGTTGCAACTCAGAATTTCTCATTCTTTTTCTGCAAGGCAACAGTCATCAGGACTGACCTCTTGAATTAACCAAATTCCTTGGACTCCTGGAATCAACTTCAGAAATGACTCCAAGTTGATTTTTAAAAAGGTCTCATTGTAATACATGAGACTGAAATTTGAAATATTTAATTTTTACCTCTAAAAGTGGTAGCCTACAGCCATAGCCCTGTAGCATGTGATCCTGTCAGATCTCAGAAGCTAAACAGGGTCGGGCCTGGTTAGTACTTGGATGGAAGACCACCTGGGAACACCAGGTGCTATAGGCTTGGGAGAAGGAACTAGCAGCCCACTCCCAAAAATCAATCCGCCATGGAAAACTCTATGAATAGCAGAGAAGCACTGACAATAGTGTTTCGCCTGTTGTATGTATCATCACTATGAGTCAAACACCGACTCAACGACACCTAACAACAACAACAACAACAAAAGCAGTGGGACCAATCCTATTGTATTAGTAGACAGTCCCCTTGAATACCTCTCTCCTGGTACTGTGAGCTCCTTGACTCCAGGAATCATGTTTAAACTATGTTGTCCTCAGAGCCTAGCACTGCCTGTATTCAGAAAACAGTCTCTTGAATCACTTTAGACACCTTTTTGTGGGCTGCTATAGATTTTCCACTATTTCACTTCTCTTATAAAATTCAGAAACACTCTATTAAGGGTCTTGGGTTTTAGTCCATGTTTTTTAGTAATTATATTTCAATCCATACCTTTCATTAAATAGCTAGTTAGGATTGATATTGGTGACCAGTTCCTGAATTTACAGAGAATAAATGTAGCGGTTGCTTGCATTTTAACAACCATCTTGTGAGTGCAAAATTTAAAGGCCATCATGTAATTTTGGATTATGGTCCATCAGGGCTGGAAGCATGTACTCATTCTTCAGGAGGATGCACCACTGTTGACATGAGAGGAGAAAGGGGAGCTGGGAGCTGACTTACATGGAAAACTTTCTTTTCCCATTGTTGTTCATGGCCCAGTTCTGTGACGTGTGGCACATGGTTGGGATGGTCAAAGCCACAACAAGAGTGATGGTGGCTGCCAAAGCAGCATCTGCAGTTGAATTGAGATGGAGGTGTCTCTTGCATGGTACTGGAATCAATTTGGTATTGCACTCACTTGTTTCCAGTGACCAGGCACCTGTTTTGTATTTGACTTTTCATCACAATCCCACAGGCTCACAAACCACATAGAAGTACAGGCATGGTAGGTCTGTGGTTGACTTTTTTAAAGTGAAATCTAAATGCATGGAAAATTGAGGTTAGAGGAAAGTCATAAAAGGCATGACTGCCTAAGATATTTACTTTTTCCACAAATAGTACAGTCCTACTCTGGAAAATTTTTCCAGGGCTAAAAAGTGTTGCAGAGTGATGGCAAAACACTATTAATAGGGACCTTTTTTCTCCATCTCCTCTCCAGACTATAACGGTCTCTTTAAGGTACTGCACCTGTCTGTACATCATAAACGAGTCATCAGCTGAATGGATAGTGTGAATGGTTTCCTCTGCTCATGACTTTGTTCCTACTTTCTATTTTTTTTTTTTTTTTTTTTTTTTGTGGTCGTGGGGGTTGGACCCAGGGCCTCGCGCTTGCATGCTCTGCAAGTGCTGGACCACTGAGCTGCAACCCCACCCCATTTTTTACTTTTTGAGACAGGGTCTCACTAAGTTACACAAACTGCCTCTGGTCTCGAACTTGCGATCCTCCTGCCTCTGCCTCCTGAGCCGCTGAGATTACAGGCGTGCGCCACCGCACCTGGCTACTACTTTCTATTTTCTATAGCTTACATCTCCCACTGCTCTGATCTAATTCATTCTATTTTGTGAATTAATTTTTCATGTTTATATCTTCGTATCTCCTTCCAATTCCAGTTACACTCATTTCATAATAAAGAACCATAACTATGCTGACCATGGATTGTTCTCCCTCTCCCCAATGGCCCCCTTGTTTCTAGCTGTCCTAAATAAAGGAGCCAAACTCTCTATCCATGGACCTCTTTGCCACCCTTATGGAGTGGACCCTTATCAAGTATGTCCCTTAGAATAGGCAATGAATAGACACACCCTTGAACCCTTGGAGCATCACTTTGATAATACAGTACCAAAATGTTTGGGAGCAAGAAAAATTAATGGAAATAAATTAAAAGCAAAAGAAATATCTGGAAAAGTCAATGAAATGATTAGTGCCATATCACAAGTTAAAAATCCATCCAATATTTTTCTAAAATTACTAACAGTCATAGAAAACAGAAATGACATATCCATACCCACAATATTCACCATATTTTTTATGTTTACCAACTTACTTTCCATTAAATAATATGGAGCCTCGCTTATTTTCCAGGAGACTTGAAGCATTTCCTTCTCTGAATAAAAGACCAAAAGTGAACAATTATCTCTAGAAGCAAGCAGGTCGAGCAATCCCCAGAAGTAGTGTGAATGGGAGTAGGGGATCTTTAAAGTTTTGTGTAGCCTATTCTATATCAACCAAAGACAGTAGGAACAGATTGAATGGAAGAAGGGGAGAGGCAGATGTTAAAAGAAGGCCTGTTGGGGAAATCACTCACCTCTGGAATTACCTCAGATTCTCCTTCCAAAACAAGAGAATATGAGTTCAATGCCATTCATAAACAGTGACAGAGAACCTACTCTGTGTCAGACATTCCATTTGTGAAGAAGTCAAACGAAATACATCCCCCTCCTCCAGGCAGTGATACTTGAACAGATGGAAATAGAACAAATAATTTTAGTATAAGGTGGTGTGCAAGACCGCTACATGCATTTCCAACCCAACCTGAATTTCCACAGGTTCTCAAAGGACCCATCCGAACCAAGGCGTGAAGACCATTTAAGAATTATTGGGATGGGGATAGGATACAGCTCAGTGGCAGAGTGCTTTCCTAGTATGTACAATCCCCAGCACTGAAAATAAAATTACTGGGATGGGCTCAAAACTACCCAAAAGACTTTCATCAGTCCCTTACTATTTTATAATTACCCAGTGAGGTGCATGCATTTGGGGGCATGCATTCTTGGTGCATGGAACTTTTGGAATAAGTGCACAATCTGGTAATATAAGACTTTTATATACACAGAACATTTGGAACACCAGAAAATTTTAAGTACGGCCAGACATTGTGCTTATAACTATACAAGTTCTGGTGTGGTATTGATTAAAAGGAAGGATCTTTAAAGGTCAAAGAAAATATCCTTATAAACACTATCAATAATGCCTCTAAGTATCCCAGAGTTAGAACTAGAGTCCTAAGAAGCTATTGAATCAGGATAGGGGCATAGCTCAGTGGGAAAGTGCTTGCCTAGTATATCCAAGGCATTAGGTTTGATCACCAGCACCACATAAAGGAAAGAAAGAAAGAAAGAAAGAAACAAAGAAAGAAAGAGAGAGAGAGAGAGAGAGAGAGAGAGAGATGCTATTGAATCTAAAGAGTTTAGAGAAAAGTGAATCAGCAGGTGGAAATTTCCTTATCCAAGTTTACATGACTAAACAGTAGTAGAGTGAGACAGAGAGTTCCTTGAAAATACCTTCAAATGGATATTTCCAGTACCTCAATAGAATGAATGCTCAGCAAGTACTAGTTGCGCTAATTAACATCCTGCTCTGTAGGATAATTTAAGGAAATCCTAAAGCTTAGATTCCCAGAGAAGCAACTAACAATGAAGAGAGTTGCAATAGATCAATGCAAAAAAAAAAAAAAATCTTTGTCCCTCAAATGAACCATACATGGAGTCAGATTTCAGAGAACAAATGAAACAGTCCACTTCTAACAGCATGATGTGGTTTAACCAAGAACTGTATTCTTGGATACTGCGAACTTCATCTCAGGAAATCTTTTTCAAATACCTACTATGTGCCAAATGTTAACTTTGTTTCTGGGACACAGACACATAAAAACAAACCCTACCTTCAGGACTCCACTTTCTAGAGAAGGAAAAAGGGCACCCACCCCTGATGTATAGCTGATGTATAGCAAATGTGAGATGTTAAAGAATCAAAGAAGAGAGACAGGTTTGACGCTAATGTAGAAGGACCTGTGGAACTGAGAGCATATGCATACAAGCCTAGTGTTCTCTTGTGACTAAGTCTTCAGCAGGAACAGGACATAAGTACATCCTAGGCAAAGAGAACAAAATGGGAACTCCAACAGCAATGAGGCAATACTGTTCACATTTGGGAACTGGTGAGAAGTCAGCTGCAGCAGACCCAAGAGGACAGACTCCTGCAAAGCCAGGAAGCCTATGACCTGGGCTGGACTAGGAAGGGAGCTTATCCAAAGCTATAAAACATCTATGTCATTGGGAAAAGTTGAATCAACAAGATTCAAGGTCATTTAGCAAACATTTTTGGGCTCCCTCAAGCATCCCTCAACTTCTGCTTTTTTTTTTTTTTTTTTTTTTTTTTGGTGCTGGGGAGTTGAACCCGGGGCTTTGTGCATACTTTGAAAGCACTTTACTCCAAGCCCTTCTTTTATTTTTTTTACTTTAAGACAGAGTTTCACTAAGTAATGCAGGCTGCCTATGGACTTGAACCAGAGATTTCTCCTGCTTCTACTTCCCAAGTCTCTGGGATTATAGGCGTGAGCCACTAATGCCCAGCTCACCTGTACCATTTGATACAAGCCAGCCCAACTTCTAACTGCTCTTACCCACACATTGCCTGAGGGCATTCTCTGGCTGCCAGTGGCCGCTCTTCCTGCATGTTAGGCAGGCAGAGACCTAGGGAACTGCTGTCTCCTCTCCCCATGCCCCACATAATGGTTAATGGTGAATAAACAGTCCTGCTCCCTTATAGGGATGGGAAACCCCGAGGCAGGTGCTGCGCAGCAGGACTGGGATTCAGCTGCCCACATTGTTAATTGCTTGATAATGATTCTCTATCTGCTTCCTTCTCTACCCTGTATCACTTCTGCACTGCCTTCCTGATGTTTTCTAGGATCACCTCCAAAGTATACCATTTACACCTGACTAGCATCTGCATTGGGTCTGTTTCTGCGGACAAGTCAAACTAAGACATTATCAGGAAATTATCAATGACAAGCTAGTGATTATCAAGAGATAGAGGCAATAGCTTTTGTGATCAAGATGTGCTATGAAGAGGAAATCAGAGAGATAAACAGCAGGTTGGGAAGTAAGAGAAGGTGGTAGATGGGGAGTGGGAAGACAGCAGGTAGGACTGCCGCAGGACAAGGGCTTCGGAATGAAGGCCATAAAAATGAGAGTTGGATGGGTCCGTTTCTTGACTGAAGGGCAAGGATTAATGGATACTTGATCATTTTGATTTTTGAACCCCTTTGAGAAACTGATGAAAGCTTTGGATTTTCTATTCAGAAAAATAAAAAATAAAAAATGTATACAAACAATTTTGCTTGGAACTTCAAGGAATTCCCAAACCCCAGATTAAGAACCCCTGATTAAAGGCTCTATGTGAGGCTGGACTCTGGGCCTTGATTGCCTGCAGAGGGCTTTAGTGTTCATTCCACAGGCACTGGGGAGCCAGCAAAGATTTTTACTATCACAGTTCCCAAGTGTTGATAGTTTTCCATTCTAAATGGAACCCCATAATTCTGGATGTTTTTAACAGATTGAAAGAGAAATTGTAAAAAAAAGTGCATAGATAATTGAGCTTCTTGTTGGCCAAAAACATTCGCAACCAGATGCACTATAGGGCTTCAAAGGCTTCTGACTGCAGAATCCAGATGCACCTCAATGTTACCATGGGAGTCACTTCCACAGCCAAATGTTTTGGCTTCAAAAATTCCTGGAGCAGGCTGGATGCTGAATGGAGCTGGAAACAAGATTAGGGCAAACACAACTATCTATATGACCACATCTAAGAGGCCTGGGTGAAAAGGTCTCAGTTGTAGAGCATGGGGGAGTCAGGGGGAGTGGGCACCGAGAACAAAAGAGTCCACTTGGGGAAATAAATAGAGCTGGAGAAGGAACGCAGAAAAAAAATATGGAAAAAGAACTATCAGAAATATAATTGTGGGAAACACAAGCTGATTTGAGAACAAAGATAGAAGTTATAGAGACAGAAAAAAATGACAGTATCTGCCACACAATATAGAGGAGCTAGTCTTATCCCAGGGGTCTTTGGAAGTCTCCCAAGGGAAATGGTGATCTTGAAGGATGGAAATCCCTAGCCAGCAAAAGGAAAGAGAAACAAGAGTAGGATATATATTTGAATTTCAAATAAACAATGAATTTTTTTTAAGGTAAGTATATCCCAAATATTGCATGTCATATTGTTGTTGTTAGGTGCCCTGGAGTCAGTGTCTGATTCATAGCGACCCTATGTACAACAGGCGAAACACTATTGTTAGTGCTTCTCTGCTATTCATAGGGTTTTCAATGGCTGATTGGGTTTTGTTTTTGTTTTTGTTTTTGTTTTTGTCAGGGGGTGGGGAGAGTGGGTTGCTGGGTCCTTCTCTCAAGCCTTCAGCACCTGGTATTCCCAGGCAGTCTCCTGCCCAAGTACTAACCAGGTCCAACCCTGCTTAGCTTTTGAGATCTGATGGGATCAGATGTGACAAGGGTATGGCTGCAGGCATACAGTGCACATGTTGTTGTTGTTAGGTGCCATCCAGTGTGTCTGATTCATAGCAACCCTCACAGGGTTTTCAATGGCTGATTGTTTTGGGATTGTCTCGGGAGTGGATTGCCACGCCCTTCTCCAATTGTTGCGGTGCTGGGAATAAAACCCCTGACCTCAGAGTCTGCAGAGTAGCACTCTACTGACTAAGCTAAATCCCAGCCCACATGGCACACAGTTATACTAAAAAATTTGTTTGTTATCTAACCTTCAAACCTAACTGAGCAACCTCAATCCAAATGAGACAAAAAATAAAACACATTCGGCAAACTAAAAGTGGTCCCTCAAAGCTACAACACTGAAGTCCACAGAGTAGCCACAAATTACAAGAGAAAAAAATCACCAGGAAATTTATTTTCTCAGGGAACTAGGGCTTCAAGAGACATGACTGCATGTTAAAAGTCAGAAATAGTGGGACTATCACACTGACTGATTAGTGAATGAATTGTTGTTGTTGTTGTTAGGTGCCGTCAAGTCGGTATCCGACTCATAGCAATCCTCTGTACAACAGGGGAAACACTATTGTCAGTGCTTCTCTGCTGTGCATAGGGTTTTCAATGGCAGATTGATTTTTGGGAGGGGGTTGCCAGGTCTTTCTCCCAAAGTGAATGAATTAGTAGGTCTAAACCCCCTTCAGTGACTCTTGTTGAGAGGCGTTTCTCAAACCTCATCACCTGGTCATGCATCACAATCTCCAGAAGGAGCTGGGCGCTGTGGCAAATGCCTATAGTGTAACCTCAGCTACTAAGATGGCCAAGGTGGGAAGATAGTGAGTTCAAGGCCAGAGACAGCCTGGGCAATTTAGCAACACCTTTTCTTAAAATCCAAAATAAAAAAGGGGCTGAGGGTGCAGCTCCATGGTGGAGCACTTGCCTAGCATGAACAAGGCGCTGGATCAAGACCCCACCCTACCCCAAGTACTACAACAAGAAAATCATCATCGTCATCATCATCATCATCTCCAGGAAAGATTGTTAAACCATAGATTACATGGCCTGATGCCAGAGTGTTGATTTAGCATGCGAGGGGTAGGTAAGACCTGATAATTCACATTCTAACAAGATTCTAGATGAAGCTAATACTTCAAGACCACAATTTGAAAAACATTGGCCCAGAGAAAAGACCCCATAATTTACATCAGGACTCTCAAATTTAAGCATGCATAAGAATTATCAGAGTAGCCAGCAAAATATGCCTCCCTCCCCACTACCCTACCACTAGTCCTGCTTCTCCAAGATGTAAGTTCAGGTGCACAGTGATGACTCTGATGTATACCCTGCCATGTTGGAAAAATGCCAATTGTTTGATTCTGTAAGGCTATTTTTACATATACCCTCAATTATTTATATTTACATATAAAGTATTTACCTATACTCTTATACATTATTTTAAATCACAAAACTTCAATTTTATAAAAAAATATATTAAAGTCCCATTTTCTTCTCATACCCCAGTGGATTGTGTTACACTCCCAGTTTAGGGACCACTGGGCTGGCCAAGGACTGTGCAAAGTATAGTCCATAAGCTAGCCACATCAGCATCTCCTGAGATCTTGTTAGAGGTACAAGTTCATAGCCACATCCTAGACCTACTAAATCAATATCTCTGGGGCCAGGGAAAACAGTGTTTTAACAAGTTGTCCATGTGATTCTATGGACAATAAATGTTGAGGACCACTGATAGCTAAATCCACAGGTAGATCAAAGGGTCCTTGGCTCTAAGATAAGAAATGAGGGGTCAGAGGACAATCACAAGATAAAGCTGAGATGAGAACAGCTTCCTGAATTCTGAAATACTGGAATTACTCATTGGAATTAAATACTTTTAATAGACAACTTTGAGTCAATGATGATTGCATTATCCTTCAGAAATCTAATGTTATTATGATGCTCTTCCATTGATATTATTGTCAAAAAAATTTATTGATTTCTGTGAAATTCTGGTTAGCAGAAACAATGGTCCAGTTTTCCCAGAGCTGAGGGTAATCTTGGGCATAGGACTTTCAGTTCTATTCCAAGAAACTCTGGGAAAATCAGAAAGAGTTGGTGACCTTACTTAGACTCCACTATGAAAATGTTAAATGTCTTTAAGGACCTTCTTTATTCTTCTCCTCCCAACCACATAACTTCTTTATAAGGTGAGTGTAAATGGGGCAAAAGAGCCCTCGACTTGAAGACTTGCTTTGGGCAGTCCTTTAATGTCAGTACAATATGCAGCAAGTCAATTAATTAGGTTCTACAAACCTCTGTCATCATCAGCAAAATAGGAACAAAAACCTTCATCCCACCCCGCCCATACTCATAGAATCATTGCTAAGGGCAAGAGAGTTGGTGTCATGAAAGCCCTTAATGTATTACAAAGTTCTCTAGAAAAAAAGGAATGGCCACTTGATAACATGGAAAGAACACAGGCTTTGGGGCAGGCAGATGTGAGTTTCAGTGCCAGTACCTCTCTGGGCACATTATTTTCTCTCTCTCTGAGATGATCCCTATATATAAGATGGGGATTCAAGTTACCTTTCTTGTAGGATATCGAGAAGATTAAAAGAGACAGTGGTTGCAAAGTGCCTAGCATATCTGGAGCTCCAAAGTATTAATTCTCTTCCCCATGATTATAAGACATTCAAAGACTTAATGATAGTTTTTTGCAGTTAATACCATGAATAGCATCATTATACTTGCTTCCTGAAGTGAAAAGCCACAATAACACTCCTCCTTGCTCCCAGGGCCTCTTTGATGTGGCAGGGGTGGGAAAGGATGTTATTTCCACTTGGTATAACCAAGTCAGAAAAAGCTACCCAGCTCCTACCCACCAAAGAGCAGAGAGAAGATGCTGGCTTAGAGAGGCCTAAGGAGGAAATTCACAGTGACCTTTGCAAATGGGGATGCTCTGACTTCCACTCCTATGTAGATATTCCTTTAGTAAATCATACATAATGAATGCATATTTTTAAAATAATCCCCCAAATTTGTAAGATGTATATATACACATATACATATATACATATATATACATATATATACATATATATATATATATATCCTAGTAGGAAATGGGGAAGAGATGGGTGGGGCTTTAGCTGAATATCTCTTTTCATGCAGGGATTTTGTAACATTTCATTTCTAAAGGATTTCATTCATTCACCAACCACTTACTGAGGCAGGTATCCTGTATTTTGAGCTTCTACTTTGTGCCAGACTAGGCACATAATACATATGAATAGTTTCTACTTGGTAGGAGGCTCACAGATAGAAATAAACACAGAGCTACAATCCAGGATGAAAGTGTATTGGTAGAGGGATGTATGAAGGATAGTGGTGGTAAAAATCAGGCCTAGAAATGCCCACTGGAATGGGGCTGGAAGTGAGCCACACTGTATAAATTAAGTGAGCAGACATGCATTTAATGGAAAGACATGATCACCTGGAATTACAGTATCTATCGCCTTTGCCTTATGGGCTAGGTTTGGCTCAGTTGGTAGAGTGCTGCTCTGTTTGCTCTGAGGCCCTGGGTTTGATCCCCAGTACCACAAAAATGGCAGAAGGACTTGGCATCCCACTCCCAAAACAATCAGCCATTGAAAACCCTATGAATAGCAGAGAAGCACTGACATAGTGCTGGGCATGGCACAGTGTCGGGGATTGTTTCGTTCTGTTGTACTTAGGGTTGCTATGAGTTGAACTCTACTCAGTGGCACCAAACAACAACAACCTCCTTTGTCTTGGTGCATAGCATCTTCCAGAGACCTGAGTGTGAATCATGGCCAATGAGATGTAAGCATAATGATGGATGATGGTGACCATGTAATATCCAGGTTTCGCCTCTAAAGGGAAAGGCACACTCATTCCTTCCTTTTCCTCTCCCTCCCAGATAGAATCCAGGCTTGGCAGTGAGCAGGCTTGGACCATCTAGTTAAGACCAACATCTAAGAATGGCAGACCAACAGGAGAGATCAGGCCTGAGCCCTTGCTTCTTAAATTCATCAAGCAGAGCCAGCATTGCAGCAAGATACTTACTTATATGACAAAGAATTAAACCTCTAAATATATACTACTCTATTACCATGGCCTCTATTATAAGCAGCAGTAGCCTTTCCCCCCTATATATAGTACAAATTATGTATCTGGATAAACCCTGAATATTTCTTCAAATGAATTGGCAATTACTAGTAGCAAAGATCTCAAGACACTAGCTCTGATGGGATGATGAATTATCATGAGAAGCCCAGTTGAGCCCATCTGTGAGTCCTCCAATAGCTTGCATGTCACTCAGAGGTTGTAGCAGCATGAAATCTGCAAAGTCTCCATGGAGGGAGGCCAGTGTTCAATGCTTCCTGGATCTCAGCCTCTGCTGATCTTCCCTCCTCCTAGCTGGAGCTGCTTGAGTCCCAAGTGCTTACCCCAAAGCTATCTAAGCTAGGAGCATTTGATGGCCTCCTCCTTGATCTCAGCCTCAAGTCTCGCTAGCCCATAATTTGACTAGGATATTTTCTTCCAATTCCATTGCTTATTTTTGCCTCCAATCTGGTTCCCATGTAACTGTTTCAGAATAATGTCTAATCCATGGGCACCCAAAGACAGTTTGTTAGGTGCCATCAAATCAGATCCAACTCGTAGTGACCCTAAGTACAACAGGATGAAACAATACCCAACACTGTATTATGTACATGATCTTTTTGTGTTTGAGCCCATTGTTGCAGTCACCATATTTCTTCTCATTTTGAGTTGTGCCACCTTAGCAAAAGTAGGTCCCAGGAGCTTTACTGCATTTCCATCATTAAGGTTGACTCTAACTTGAGGAGACAACTCTTCCCCAATCACTTCTTGAATGCCTTCCAGACTAAGAGGCTCATTTTCCAGCAATATATCTGGTAAAGTTTGTCTGTTATTCATAGGGTTTTCAATGTCTAATTGCTTTAGGAGTAGGCTTCCAGGTCTTTGTTCCTCATCTGTCTTAGCCTGGAAGCTCAGCTAAAACCTGTCCACCATGGGTGGCCCTGCTAGTATCTGAAATACCAGCAGCATAACTTTCAGTATCACAGCTACATGCAAGTCCCCACAGCACAAGCTGACAATGGGGGAGACTCTATTAATTCACATTTCTCTCCCCAGCTAGCACAGGATCTAGCATGCACCAGCACTCATTAAATGTTCCAAGAAAAAAAGTGAATGAATGATGTTTTATACTCAACCATTGCCCTGCACCAAAGCTGATCATGTTTTTCTCAGCCTCTCCAAAGACTAAGAGGACTGTCAGAGAATCCTACTGATTGGTTTGGACCCTTCTGAGTACCCTTCTTTGGCTCAACTGGATTCTCAGGCATGGCATATCTGACTTCCATTCACTTCTTAGAGTATCCCACTTTCTTGCATAGAATTTCAATTGCATGCTTGTCTATCTTTGGTTCCAAGCAAGAAGATCCTTACTGAATTTTATTTTAGTACTGAATAGGTGAATCCACAACTTCATGCATACTTTGCAAGCACTCTACCACTAAGCTACACACACAGAGACACACAGACACACACAGACACACAGACACACATGCGCACACACATGCGCACACACACACGAGCTCCTTTTTTAAAATTTTTTTATCTTGAGATGGGGTCTCATTAAGTCACACAGGCTGCCTCTGGCCTCATACTAGTGATCCTTCTGTCTCAGCCTCCCAAGTGACTGGGATTACAGATATGGGTCAGTGCTCCCAGCAAGATTTGTACAGGCAGGGTGTTATGGTTTAGATATGAAGTGTCCTTGCAGAACAGCTCATGTGCTGGGGGCTTGGTTCCCAGTTGGTGACACTATGTGAGGAGATTTGGGAAACTTTAGGAGGTGGAGACTAGCTACAAAAACTAGGTCAGTAGGGCAAGTCTTTGGCGCTATCTTGTCTATGTCCCCTTCCTATCTCTCGGCTTCCTCTTGGGCATGAGGTTAATAGGCCTTCTCCACCACATGATCCTGCTGCCATGATGTTCTGCCCAAGTACATGGGCCAAGTGGCCATGGACTAAACTCTTTGAAACTGTGAGTGAAAAGAAACACTTTCCTCCAGGTTGTTTCTGTCAAGTAATTTGTTACAGAAAGGGAAAAATAACTAATACACTGGAATTCAAAAGTTCAAAGAGTCAAGTGGCAGAGACCGTGGAGAACAGATGAAAATAGAATTTGGATCTCTAACCTGAACAAGGGTAGACCTTTGGGAAGAAGTATGTTCCAAAGCTATCTAGATCAAGATGGTAGTCATAGATCCAATACAAGCTCTGGATTATAGAATCTGCTTCAAGAAAATACACAGGAAAGAGGTAGAGGACCCAGAAGGCAGAGTCTAGAAAGGGGAAATTGTTCCTAGGATGTCTCCAGGAAGCTTCATGGGTGGGAAGAGAACCATGAAGGGCTCTGAGAAAATCATGCAGACCTGGCTTCCTGCTCTGGTCATCATCTCTGGAAATCCTGATTGTGGTAAAGAACTTTCGCTTACATGTCAGTTCAGATCTGATGCTTGTGAGAGGTGAGAGAAGAGACATCAAGATTGGGTAAAAGAGCTCACACTGTGGTTTAGCTCAAGAATGTCTGCATCATGCCAAGTCTTCATTGAAAATATTCCCATAGAGAGAGCCTAGGAAGGGCAAACACAGCATCAAGCTTAGGCCGTAACACATAGTGACTTGATTCACAGTTTCCAAACTGACTCAGAGAAAATTAAGGCTGAAAAGTATGTTAGACATCATCTAGGTAGCACTATTCAGAAGAACTTTGGTGATGGAAATGTTCTATGTATACACCCTCATGTGGCACACACAAACTATGTAGCTATTAACCACTTAAAATGTGACAAGTGGGACTGAAGAATCAATTATTTATTTAATTAAATTTAACTAATTTAAATGTAAATAGTCATATGTAACTACTATATTAGACACCACACATACATGGAGTCCAATTTACTAAAGAAACTAAGGCAAAATGGAACAGAGTCAAATACATTTATGAAGGTAAAGGTGGACCTAGGACTTAAACCCAATCTATCTAAGTGTAGTGTTCTTGAAATGAGGTACTTCTGACTCAGGAGATAAAATATGGGGACTTCATTTCCACATGGCATCACATACTTAAAGGGATCGTAGACTGATTTTTCCCCAAATACTTCACAGCTAATTTCATGCCAAAGGATGCCACTTTCTTTATGACCAACTCCTTGTCCTTCATCCTTGCTCTTATCTATATATTTCTGCATGGCCCTTGTGACCTCTGCTGCTTAGGAAGTTTTCTCATTCACTTCTTCATTTGAAAGCACACGTGCTCCTACACTGTTGTTTAGGCTGCCCCCACCTGCACCCAGCACTTGACCCAAGCATGCTGCACTTAAGAGTTGAGAGTTTCTCTGTCTGGCCATGACTACAGCCTTCATGTTAATCTAGCCAGTTCCCCTTCTGAGCACAGGGTCTCAGATCCCCTTTTGGGCTCTTGTCTCCTCTCTAATCTAACCCATCACCTGCAACCCAGATGGGAAGATCACAAATCCCCAGGAATGCATTCCTAGCAGAAGACATGTGATTGCTCCAAGGCTTACTATTCATTCTAAGACATGGAATCCGGCAGCCTTGAAAAGTATACAGTTCCTTTGTATCAAAGGTGGCAGAGTCCTTTTTTCTGTAGCCTCTGAAACACAGAGGCTCTCACTGGAATCAAAAACATCTCAAAACAAATGATAAATGAAAAGAACCTGCAGAGCTCTTCCCCAAACTGTCCCATCCCCTTCTCCCAGAATCTGCAGCTTTTTGAATAAAATTATCATCACTTATAAAATGTCAATAGGTACTCTTCTCGTGTACCATCTTCGTTTTACCTCATATTGTTTTAGCTACTAACATTTATTAGATCCACATCTCTCAATTCTTTCTTTTCCACAATAACATCTCTGTCAAGTTAACACTTACTTTTCTTTATGTAAAAAAAAAATCACAGAATTGGTAAGTAATCAGGCAACAGACAATGGAAGCTATAAAGTGATCAGAGAAATTTAGCACTTTATTTGAAAATGGAAATGATGAGCTGAGGGTCCTTTTGACAAAGAGCTGTGCAGGTGTCATCACATTACCATTTACAGATGCTGGGCTGGACTGACCCACTGTGTGCTTCCTACCCACATTAGTCAAGTAATGGGGAAACTGGCCAGACTTAATAACATGGTAAGTTCCATTTATTTACACTTTCAGTACACCAGGAACTGTGCTAGAAACAGCCTATTTTTAAAAGCTCCATAAGGCATGAAAATGAATCAGAAGCAGATTTTTATTTGCGGTATAATTCTGTGTCTTTTGGACATTGGGGAAAGCATGATACTACTATAAAACTATTTCCATGGGCTAGACAACATCATATATGAAATAAGTACATAATTTAATCTTTCAAACCAGGTATAAGTGAAAGGAAATATTGTGAATAAATATGTTCGAGGAAAGAGTGAGTAAAGAAGTAAAGAAAGATTATTCCTGGCAAGCCAGTGTATTATCAATCTCATCTTCATTAAAGCCCTTTCTATCTTATTCCCTAGTTGTCAGGGAGCTATGGAAAAGTGGAGGAACTAACAAAGCCAATCCTAAGTGAATGCTGGGTGGTGAACACTGGCCATGGACAGTGTCCTATGGAGTCATAGTAAGGGAACTGAGAGAAAAGGAGATGAAAGAAGAAGTTGAGCCAATGATCTTAAGAAAATCTAATGTGAATGCTGTCTGGAGGGCCCACAGAACTGAGCAATGACTGGGGCAAGACTGAAAGGCATGTAAGTACAAACATACAAGGTAAGGGTTTCAGTCACCACTGACCTTGAAGGACCATGATGCCCTAGGTAGGGAGAACATACGGAACTGTCAGAAAAGCTACTGGCTGCCAAAGGCCACTGCAGATGCTTCTCAGGCTTTTGTTTTGGAACATGGCAGCCTCTATTATAAATAAAACAAGCATCTAGGGAAAAAAAGGCCCTTAACCTTTACTAGTACACAGAGGGTCCCAAAGGCTGGGCATCATTTATCCAGGAATGTAGAGGGCAAATAGCCATAGCCAATGTGAGTCCAATTTTTATTTTCCTAGTTTTGCAGTATAGTCTCTTGAGATCCTGTTGTTGATAATATATATGGCCCCT
Organism: Pedetes capensis; assembly: GCA_007922755.1. Classification (NCBI taxonomy): domain Eukaryota; kingdom Metazoa; phylum Chordata; class Mammalia; order Rodentia; family Pedetidae; genus Pedetes; species Pedetes capensis. Next base: position 99,660 of record VMDO01002415.1, on the reverse strand, counting down.
CTTTGAGGGCAACATTCTAAATTATAAAAATAAATAAATAATGCCAATACATCTTCAGCACACTGGAGTTTCATCTCAGCTGCTTGCACGTATGAGGAAAATAGAACTCTGTTTAACACATTTGGAAATTGGCTTCAGACACTTACTTAGAAGAGACCAGAATAGTGTGACCCTCAGATGCCAGCCTCAATTCTGAGGGATATTCTTCCTGTGAGCCAGTGCCTTTTATTTGCTATTTAGGAAGGAAGACCACTGTAGGGAATACAGACTATATCTTTACATAACACTCAAGCTATGAAGAATGAGGAAACTAATGTCCAGAGACATAGCTAATGCAGCAGAGATAGACACTATCAGAATGGGGATTAGAGATTAGTTCTGAGGTATAAATAGTTCAGTATAGCTTCACCAGAAATTTTGTGTGCTATAAACAGATATGAGGTTTTTGTATCAATTAGACCCAAATTTCTATCTTGAATTCACTTTTTCTAACTCTGGGAACACAAATAAGGCCCACTATGAGTATCCTAATACATACTTCATAACATAGCTATCAAGAAAAGCAATTATATTGTGTTGATAAATTGCCAAGCACCTCACCAGGGATTCTGTAGGTTCTCAGTAGTGCCAGTTCCTTCCTCTTTCTCTGGTTGACACATTTCCCACCTCATTAGTTATTAGGGTCAATTCAACTAATTCAAATCCCCTCATCCATTATCCATTCATAGGAGAAGACGCAATAGTAATTTTCAAACTATTCTGATATAAGAATCACCTGAAGCATTTACTAGAAATGAAGTTTCAACAGAATTCGAGTGAAGCCCAGGAATCTATATTTTAATATGCACCCTTTTTGACTTCCCCCTTTCACCTTCCTATCCCAAGACTAAGATGCAACTGGACTCAAGACCATTCTTAGAAAAACCCTAATGGACAGAAATTGCTTCAGTTGCTTCCTGTAGTTCCTAAACTGTTCCCCACTTCAGAATCAAATAAAGAGAAAATAAAACTACAAATATAGGAGTCCTTCACCTCAAGAGACACTAATTCAGTGAGTGGGGTCTGGCATCTGTATTTTAAAAAGCTCACTGACCATTCTGATGCTTACCATACTTGGAAACTACTGCAATATCTTGCAAACTTATAATACATTCACTCTAATTTCACTGGCCAAGCATTAAATCACCCAAAGCCATCTTGCACTGAATGTTCCTAGAATAGTGGAAGAGTTTTGTTACCTAAAATTCCCGTCATAGGTTTTTGTGAGGAAGGCATTACTCATACTGTTCATAATGACTTTGTTTACCATCACCACTTGGGATCTGAGGCCAGTCTTCATTTTTATTTGCTTGTTTGCTTGTTTGCTTATTTGCTTGTTTTTATGAAAACATGACATATAGACAATATCCAAGTTCTTAAATGGAAACATGTTCATTTCATCACAGGGGAATGGTAAAAGAAAAAGGCACCATGGGCTCACAGATTCCAACTTGTTTTTTAGAGATGATGAAAAACAGTTGAATGGATAGCCTTTAAGTAAACATAGCAGCTGTTGTGTCTATTTCATGCCTAGCCTAGTAAGTGTAGCCCAGCTTCCCATGTGCCAAATCTAAGTAGACCTATGAAAGACAACAAAGACTCTCATGCATATTTTACCAAAATGTCTATCACTACCCCTTACATATTTTCAACCTGCTAATGTTTATTGGTCTCTATTGTTCTCCCAACCTTGGAACCGTATTCCAGTTTCCAAGCATATTGGGACATCACATTGCATTCAACTTCCTGCATAGATCTAGTCGACATTAGCTAGCTGCCAAGATATCAGCTTTAATTAAGAAAATTCCTACAACAACAGTCCTACCAACCAGGTCAATTCTAATCCTTTGGGCTATAACAGAGGCATCTAGACAATGTTAAGACATTTCAATAAAATGCATAGTCCACAAAGACTTCCCCTATACAGACCAACAACAGAGTATCCCAGAAACACACTGAAGCTCATCACTGCATTCAGGAACAGACCTCTAAAATCCCATGATAGCAGAACACAATCAAATGTGTCCTTCTGCACTTGGATTTTAAATTGTTCAGTATCTTTTATATTTCTATCAAATCAGAGTCCCAAAATATTGACTTCAACTCTGCTTTCCAGAGATGCCTTGTAAAATAGAGCGGTAAATGACTTTGCTGTAGGAGATGACCAAATTCATGAAATTTCTACCTCTCCAACACATTCCTGGTCAATTCACTGGATTGTCCATTGAGGAAAGATGATCATTCTCAAGGACAGGACTCAGTTTAATTAGACTATTGGCCTTCAGAATGTTTTATGGTTTTCTGTGAACACCTAACTACCCTCAATAACCTCTACCTACAAAAAGCTATATTGCCAAAAAAGTCCTACCACTGGCAAATCTTAAGTTTTTGTATTATATTGTTTTTAGGAATTCTTAATAAAAATAATTATAATTAACTAGTTATTAGATTTTTGTTATGTGCATGATATAATAGTTGTGGTGGTTGTTAAGTACCATCAAGTTGGGTCTGACTCATAGCGACCCTGTACAACAGAATAAAACACTACCCTACCCACACTGGGCCATGCCCAGCACTGTATCTGACAATGCTTCTCTGCTATTCATAGGGTTATCAACAGCTGATTTTTGTTTCAGGAATGGGCTGCTAGGTCCTCCTCCCTAGTCTCTTAGTCTGGAAGCTCAGCTGCAACCTGTCCATCATGGGTGGCCCTGCTGATATCTGAGATACCAGTGGCATAGCTTTTAGCAGCACAGCAATATATAAGTCCCCACAGAATGCCAAACAGACATATGGGGGATGATATAATACAAATGACATTAAATTGGTATTTTTCCACTCCCCTGCAAAACTCTTCTCTCTGGAAGTCACATTCTCTGACAGCCTTCTATCATTAAGGTCAAGTAGGAAATATTAATCCAGGAAAGAGGGAATAGACAACAACAAATTGATCTTCTGTTAACTCAAAACTAGCTCTTTGAGTACTTAGCAAATCAATGGACTTAAAAGCCAGGACAGGTGAGACAAAAATAGTTTTCAGAATTATAATAATTCCCTTCACACATATTAAAATCTAGACTGACTTAGACCATAGAAAATACCATTGTTCATTTTTAAGATAAATACTTACTGTTTTTTATGACAAGTACTAATATAAGTTTTTTGCATGAATTAACTCCTATCAACCCCACAACAGACTACATCTCATTTATTCACTCATGTACCCCAAGCTCCTAGAACATAATCTTTTATGCATAAACATTTAATAAATGTGTGTTAAGTAAATCAACAGCACTGTGAAATATACACTGCTATCTACAGTTGGCACATAAGGCAACAGAGGCATAGAACTATTAAGGATCTTTCCCAAGAGTTTACAGTCAGTAGTAAGAACCAACCCCACATGCCTATCAGCTTGTCATGCTATAGGGGCTTGCATGTTTCTGTGATGCTGAAAGCTATGCCACCAGTATTTCAGATACCACCCATGGTGGACTGGTTTCAGTGGAGCTTCCAGACTAAGACAGACAAGGGAGAAGGACCAGGTAGCCCACTCCTGAAATAATTAGCCATTGAAAACCCTGTGAACAGCAGAGCACTGTCAAATGTAATGCTGGAAAATGACACCCCCCCCCAAAGCTGGATGGTATTCAGAAACAACTAGAAAAGAGTTGCCTCCTCAAAATAGAGTTCACCTTAATGATAAAAATGCAGTAAACCCCTGGGACCTTTATTTCCTGATGTGGCATGACTCAAAATGAGAAGAAACATAATGGTTGCAACATTGGACTCAAACATAAAAAGATCATGTGCATGGCACAGTGTTTGGTAGTGTTTTGTTCTGTTGTACATAGGATCACTATGAGTCAGATCCAACTTGCTAGCACCTAACAACAATAACAAGTAAGAACCCAGATTCAGGACAAGGAAACTGATTCCCACAAACCTCAACTGAGTTGCTCAAAGTTATTAGAGCTAAAACAACTCTAGATTCTCTGACTTCAAGCCTATGTATATTTCAAATGAATATAAGCCAAATAATAAATTATGTATAGAGTTAGACACATGCACACACACACACACACCATCTAATATATTATTAGTGTCCATGACTTTTCTTTTGGATCCATCCAAAAATAAAAAATAAACCAAATAAAATCATAGTTGTAAAAAGTGTTTTGAAAGATATAACATATACCCATTCAGCCAGGTGTGGTGGTACATACCTGCAATCCTAGTGACTCAGGATACAGAGGCAAGAGGACCACAGGTTTGAGACCAGGGGGAGCTTGCTTAACTTAACAAGAACCTGTCTCAAGATAAAAAATTAAAAATGGGCTATGGTGCATTCCAGTGGTAGAGTACTTGCAAAGTATGTGTAAGGCCCTGGTTTGGAGAAATAAAGTGTGTACACACACACACACACACACACACACACACACACACACATATATATGTATGTATACACACACCCATGCAAGATATTAGCAATTTTGCTGGGGGCCAGCCTCATAGGTCCAAATCTCTCTTCTTCTTCATGCCAATTGCCATCTGCTTCCTGCTTGAATTTTGAGTAATAGCCAGTTTCTTCTCATATCTGACAAATGAGTCCTACCAATGCCTGCCTGAATGCCATCCTTCCTATTATGCCACCAATTGCATGGAAAGGGAAAGAACTTCCATCTATTACAAATTTCATTTCAGGTATTTGACTATTCACTCATTGACTTAATTATCAAATACTTATTCAAAGCCTACCGTGTGCCACACACTCCTGCACACCTGAAAGATCCCTGTAAGGGAGCAAGACTAAGGTGGCCTCTGTCTCACAAAATCTAGTGGAGCCATGCTTTACATGTATTACCTCATTCAGGTCTACAAATAAGTCCCTAGATGGGCCCTCTTCCTCCACATGTCTGTCAGTTTGCCATACCATGTGGGCTCGAGTGTTTCTGTGATGCTGAAAGCTGTGCCACCAGTATTATAGATACTAGCAGGGCCACCCATGGTGGACAGGTTTCAGCTGAGCTTCTAGATTAAGACAGACTAGGGAGTAGGACCTGGAAGTGCCCTCCAGAAACAATCAGCCATTGAAAATCTATGAATAGCAGAGAAACATTGTCATATATGTGAAAAATGAGTCCTCCAGGTACTCAAAGACAACTAGGGAAGAGTTGCCTCCTCAAAGTAAGAGTCTACCTTAATGATGAAAATGGAGTAAAACCTCAGGGACCTCCATTTGCTAATGTGGCACAACTCAAAATGAAGAGAAACAACTGTAAACATCCACTAATAATTGTAACATGAAATGATTCTAGTACGAATCTAGGAAAATTAGAAACTATCAAAAGGGAAATGGAGCACAAAAACATCCACATTCTAGGTATCACTGAGCAAAAATGGACTGGCATGGGTCATTTTGAATCAGATAATCATATGGTCCTTATTCCTGCAGTCATAGCACTGTGACATCTGATCCACTCAGATTTCAGAAGCTAAGCAGGGTCGGGCGTGGTTACTACTTGGATGGGAGACTGCCTGGGAAAACCAGGTGCTGTACGCTTGGGAGAAGAACCCTGCAACCCATTCCCAAAAAAAAAAAAAAAACCAATCTGCCATTGAAAATAGCAAAGAAGCACTGACAATAGTGTTTCGCTTTTTGTACGTAGGGTTGCTATGACTCAGACAACAACCTGACAGCACCTAACAACAACAACAATAACAATCATATGGTCTACTATGCTAGGAATGACAAATAAAGAGATATGAGATTGCATTCAGCATCAAAAAAGACATCTCAAGATCTGTCCTAAAGTACAATGCTGTCAATGGTAGAATAATATCTATACACCTACAAGGAAGGCCAGTTAATACAAATATTATTCAAATTTACACAACCACCACTAAGGCCACACATGAAGTTAGGGAAGATTTTTACCAGCTCCTGTAATCTGAAATAGATTGAACATGCAATCAGGATGTACTGATAATTACTGGTGAGTAGAATGCAAAAGTTGGAAACAAAGAAGGCTAGGTAGTTGGAAAATATGGCCTTGGTGACAGAAATGATACTGGAGATGTTGTGATAGAATTTTGCCACACCAATAACCTTTTCATTGAAAACACATTTTTTCACCAACATAAACAGCAATTTTACACATAGACTCCACCAGATGGAATATATAGGAACCAAATTGACTACATTTATGGAAAGAGACGATGGAAAAGCTCAATATCAAATGTCAGAACGAAACCAGGTGCTGATTGTGGATAAGACCATCAACTGCTCATATACAAGTTCAAACTGAAACTGAAGAAAATTAGAATAAGTATATGAGAGCCAAGGTATGACCTTGAGTATATCCCACCTGAGTTCAGAGACCAGCTCAAGAACAGGTTTAATGCATTAGACACTAATGATAGAAGACCAGATGAGTTGTGGCATGATATCAAAGACATCATTCATAATGAAAGCAAACAGTTATTAAAAAGACAGAAATAAAAGAAAAGAACAAATTATATATCAAAAGAGGCTCTGAATATTGCCCTTGAACATCAAGCAGCTAAAATAAAAGGAAGACATGATGAAGTTAAGGAACAAAACAGAAGATTTCAAAGGGCAGCTCAAGAAGACAAAATCAGATATTATACTGCTATATGCAAACAACTGGAGAATTAAAAAGGAAGAACATTCTCTGTATTTCTCAAGCTTAAGGAATTGAGAAAAAAATTAAAGGCTCCAATGACAATAGTAATGGGTTCTATAGAGAAAATATTAAATGATGTAGAAAATATCAAAAGAATATGAAGGGAATACACAGAGTCATTATTAAAAAAAAAAGAATTGGAGGTTGAGGAACCATTTCAAGAGGGTGCATATGATCAGTAACTAATGGTACTGAGGGAATAACTGGAAGCTGCCTTGAAGAAATTGGAAAAATGCAAGGCTCCAGGAGTTGATGGAATACTAACTGAGACATTTCAACAAACAGATGCAACACTGGAGGTGCTCACTTATGTATGCCAAGAGACTTGGAAAACCACTACCTGGCCAACTCACTGGAAGAGATCCATATCTGTGCCTATTTCCAAGAAAGGGGATCCAACCAAATGTGGAAACTATCAAATGATATCATTAATATCACACACAAGAAAATTTTGCTAAAGATCATTCAAAAACAACCACAGCAGAATACAGACAGGGAACTGCTGGAAAATCAAGCCATATTCAGAAGAGGGTGTGGAACCAGAGACATTTGGAAGCAGAGAACACCAGAAAGGTGTCTATTTATGTTTTATCAACTATGCAAAGGAATATGATTGTGTGGTTCATAAATTATGGATAATACTGCAAAGAATAGGAATACCAAGTCACTTAACCATACTCATGAGGAATCTGTACATGAACAAAGAGGCAGTCGTTTGAACAGAACATGGAAACACTGCTTGGTTTAAAGTCCTTAAAGGTGTGCATCAGGGCTGTATCCTTGCACCATGCCTCTTTAATTTCTATGCTGAGCAAATAATCTGAGAACCTGGAATTTATGAAGAAGAATGCAGCATCATGATTGGAGGAACTCATTAACAACCTGTGTTATGCAGATGATACAACTCTGCTTGATGAAAGTGAAGACAATTTGAAACATTTACTGATGAAGATCAAAGAAGACAGCCTTCAGTAGGGATTGAAATTCAACATCAACAAAACAAAAATCCTTACAACTAGGTCAGTATGCAACTTCATGATAAATGGAGAAAAGATTGAAGTTGCCCAAGATTTTGCTTTGCTTGGCTCTATAATCAACACCCGTGGAAGCAGCAGTCAAGAAATCAAAAGACGCATTGCTTTAGGAAAAGCTGTAGCAAAAGATCTCTTTAGAGTATTGAAAAGTAAAGATGTCACATTGAAGACGAAGGTACACCTGACTCATGCCATGGTGTTTTCAGTCACATCATATGGTTGTGAAAGCTGGACCTTGAACAAGGAAGACAGAAAAAGAATTGATGCTTTTGAATTATGGTGCTGGAGATGCCTATTGAATATACTATGGACTACCAAAGGAACCAACAGATCTGTCCTGGAAGAAGTGCAACCAGAGTGTTCCTTGAAAGCAAGGACGGCTAGGCTGCATCTTACATATTTTGGACATGTAGTCAGGAGAGATCAATCCCTAGAGAAAGACATCATGTTTGGGAGAGTGGCAGGTCAACGCAAAAGAGGAAAACCCTCCACCAGATGGATTGACACAGTGTCTGCAACAATGGGCTTAAACATAAATAAGATCATGTGCCTGGCACAGAATCGGAAAGTGTTTCGATCTGCTGTACATAGGGTCACTATGAGTCAGACTCAACTTGACGGCACCTAACAACACCAAGAATTTCTCAAGATAGGAATAGGCCAATGGCTAAATGACTAACTCCTATAAATAGTCATTAAAATGCTTTGGTTTTGTTTTTGTTCTTTTTGTTTGGTTTGGGGGTTTTGTTTTTGCTGCTGTTGTTTTGTTGTTTTGTTTTGTTTTGTTTTTGAGATAGGGTCTCACTATATATCCCAGGTTGGCCTGCAACTCCTAATCTTCCTGTCTCAGCCTCCCAAATCCTGGAATTACCAGCATGTACCACCATTATCTGTCTCAAAATTGTATTTCCCAGTTTTTAAGGGTACAAACTTCATATATTCCCAACTTTCTAATAAATTTCTACTAAATAAGATATTAAATGTTTTAGTTTTAAGATTTATAAACTAAAATTAGCCAATTACTAGAATCTCCCAAGGCTAGGAATTCCATTTTCTACTAAGAGAGGTAACTTCTTCAAAATGTTCCTTTATATTACAGTTCTTGTTGTTGTTATTGGGTGCTGTTGAGTCGTGTCGGACTTATAGTGACCCTCATAGGGTTTTCAATGGCAGATTGTTTTGGGATTGCCTTGGGAGTGGGTTGCCACGTCCTTCTCCCATTTTTGTGGTGCTGGGAATCAAACTCGGTACCTCAGAGACTGTAGAGCGGCTCTCTACCAACTCAGCTAAATCCCAGCCCTTACAGTTCTTACTATAGCTCAAATAGATAATTGCACCACTTGAAGTTTACAAGTATACAAAGGAAACTTCAGAATATTGCATCACTCCCATTGCTTTGAGTTGATCATGGTTTTACTTCTACCATTCTTGCTTTGTAATTATCATTTAATGTTAGTTTAGCAGCAATATCAATTTGATTTATTGTGAGTTGTTTCATTAGTCATGTAGTATTTAATGATGTATATGTGTGAATTTTGTTATCTTGCAACCTTATTCTAGACTTTTACATGTACATGTAATAGATAAAATAGCAATCATCTGTACTTCACTGATAAAGCAGGTGTGTATATATTATCACATGACTAAATGTATGGTAACATTTAATTGGTATTGCCTGTGAATTTGAGCCATTCAAAGTTCTACATAATAGGATTCCTTTCTGGTTTGGTTAAGTATGTTCCAACTGAACCAGCAGATAAGTACTGTATATTCACTTGACAATGTATGAAGAAAGAATACCTGAAGTTACTGGAGAATGAAAAGAAGAAGAAAGATTCTGCAAAGAAGGAACAGCAGAATAAATTTCAGTTTTTCTTTTTACAGATTTAACCCTGAGTGCAGGCCACAACTGGCACCACTAAATAACTAAAACTTCAATAGAAATCCCAAAAGAAAACCTACAAGCTTTCTTTCCTAAGGAATAGTAGAACAGAGTCTACTGTTACCAAATTTGCAATATGGAAGGATCTCAAAAAAGAAAACAAATGACAAGTGTGGGAAACCACAAATTCTGTGTGTAAATTCTGTCCAAATCCCTGGATGACTTCTGAATCATGTACACATGAGGCAAATTATTAACAGTTAAAATAAGAATGATAAAACTGAACTAAAATTTGCAAAATTTGCAAAGGGACATATTTTTTTGTTTGATCCCAATTAAGTTAAAATTCTATCAGAACAAAAAAATAGCACGTCAAAAGAATATATATAACCAGAGTCTGCACAATAATAACACTATTGTTGTTAGGTACTGTCAAGTCAGTGTCCAACTCATAACCACCCTACATACAAAAGGCAAAACACTATTGTCAGTGCTTCTCTGCTATTCATAGGGTTTTCAATGGCAGATAGATTTTTGGGAATGGGTTGCCAGGTCCTTCTCCTAAGCCTGCAGTATGTGGTGTTCCCAGGCAGTCTCCCATCCAAGTAGTAACCAGGCCCAACCCTGCTTAGTTTCTGAGATCTGATGGGATTGGATGCCACAGTGATACGACTGCAGGCTATAATAAGAATAATAATGTCCAAAATACAATCCAAAATCACTTGACATACAAAGAAACAGGAAAATGTGATCCATTCTCAAAAGAAAAAATAATCAATAGAGACCAACCCCAAGATGATCCAGAAATTGGAATTGACAGAAAAGTTATTTTAAAGAATTATTAGTTTATACCCAATGATTTAAGGGAACATAAGCCCATACTGGCCTGCAGCCGTAGCCCTGTGGCATCTGATCCCGTCAGATCTCGGAAGCTAAGCAGGGTCCGGCCTGGTTAGTACCTGGATGGGAGACCACCTAGGAATACCAGAAATTGTAGGCTTGGGAGAAGGACCTGGCAACCCCCTCCCAAAAATCAATCTGCCATTGAAAACCCTATGAACAGCAGAGAAGCACTGACAATAGTGTTTCCCCTGTTGTACAGAGGGTCGCTATGAGTCGGATACCGACTCGACGGCATCTAACAACAACAACAACAATCTGAAGAAAAGAGAAAAACAGAAAAAAAGTTTTGAGAATCCATAGTAAAATGTCAAATTGTCTAATGTACATGTAATTAAACTTGCAGAAGGAAAGAATAGAAGCAGAAAAAAATATTTAAAGAAAAAAAAGAGAAATTTCCCCATATTTTCTGAAAGGCATACATTTACATATCCAAGAAGCTCAATGAAGTCAAAGCAGAATAAGTATAAAGAAAATGTCATCTCAGCATACCACGGTCAAACTACTCATAACCAAAGAGGAGGCCATCTTGAAAACAGCCAGAGGCCACGGAGGCCTATAAGAGGCGAGTAGCTCAGAAAATTACAGACTTCTCACCAGAAATAACAGAGGCCAGAAGATGCAGAAACATCCTTAACATGCTGGGGAAAAATGACTGTCAACCCCTATTTCTAACAGAAAAATATCCTTTACAAGTGAAAACAAAATAAAGTCATCTTTAGATAAAAGAAAACCGGGAATTTTCAACTTGTAGGAAATTCTTGGAAAAGTTCTCAGACTGAAGGTAGCAACAACATGAAAACTTAGATCTTCAGGAAGAAATAAAGATCACTGAAAATGTTAAATGCCTGGATAAATATAAAAGATTGTCTTTCCTCCTAGTTTGTTTATATGTGACTATTTAAAGCAAAATTTTATAATATTATCTTTATGGTGCTTATAAAATATACATTGAAACCACAGCTTATAGAATATCTGGGGATGAGATGGATCTACACAGTTACAATATTTTTCATTTGACATGAAGTGGTAAAATGTTAATATCAAACTTTTAGATGCCTATTTTAATCTCTACAGCAACCCCCCAGAAAATACAGAGGAATAAATAAAAAGCCAAAAGATAAATTTAAATTGAAGTCTAAATAAATTCCATCAGTCTAAGGAAAATAGGAAAGAAGGAACACAATAATAAATTATCAGAGAGAATACAAAAAAAAATAACTTTAATAAAATATAATTATCAAGTTACTCTGAGATACTGGGCATTGTACTATAAAATTAAAGCATTAATACCCCTCATATTTTCATGAGAAATTAAATAACTTACTCTTCTATATTTCCTCTCAGATTATTTATTAGCATTAAAATTTTACAGAGACAAAGAGTGAGAACGCCTGAGATAAGCAGGCTACAGCTAAGTTCCTGAGAGTCACTGCCCAAAAGGTCCTTATGTATCAGACCCTAACATCATTTCCTGAGTTCTAGACTACTTCAACTTTTTCTTCCATGACACTTACCTCTGGTTACCTTACTCCACACTTTTGCCCTTAATGCTCCTCCTTCCTGAAATACTCTCATCTCTTCCCCCTCTTGATATCCTTCATTGTTTATGTTGACCTAGTAACTGCCTCTGTTCCCTCCATTTCATTCTTCACACAACAGCCAAACCAATGCTAGGGGGAAAAAAGGAACATTCATTCAACAAATGTTTACTGGCTTACTATTATTGTGTACTATGATTAATGCTAGGTATCTGGTACACAGTGACAAAACAGATATTATCTTCTGCAAAAAGGCAATAGGAAATCATTAAAAGTTTTTTGAGCAGAGGAATAATATGGTAAAGTTTATGTTTATGAACACTCTGTAAAGAATAGTTTGGAGAAAGATGATAATGAATGAGGGAAGCAGAATCCAGGGCTATATCTATGATTCGGGAAAAGTAAAGTGCTTACACATGGATGCTTATGGTCAAATTGGAGAAGTTTCTCTGAAATTAATGGACTTGAGAATATTTTAGACAAAAACTGGCAGGACTTAGTGACAGATATGTTATAAAGGATGGGAGAAAGGGAGGTTTCTTGAATGATTCTTAGATTTCTTTTGTAGACAGCCAGGTAAAAAGGGGGCAATTTGCTGGGCTGGGGTTATTGGCAGAATTGAATATTATGAGTTAATTTGGAAATAGTTATGTTTGAGTGACCCTAACTTCTCTAATTGAAGATATCAGGTGGGTGGTTTGATATATTTATATTCATATTCAACACAGTATCCAGGACCCAATACAATGTATGTCTAAAAATAATTATTCAATACATATTTGTTAGCTGGCTGATTGTAGAAAGGAAAAGGAGCAATTACTATTGACTCTGACAAGCATTTTATCTACCTCATTTAACTTGATCCTGCAATAACAGTGCAACTTTAATATTGTGATTTCAATTTATAGAAAAAGGAACAGACTCAAGGAGATTAAGATGACAAAGAAACAATAAATCAAGATTAAAACTCAGATCTGTCCATTTTTAAATCTCTTGCAAAGTCTTTGTTCTCCCCCATATACCACCACTACCATATGACATTTATTTTATGGAAAATGAAACAACTTCTTTTACTCTCCCTTAGAAAATATCTCCTTTCCTCCCCACACACACTACTTTTCTGCCATTCAAATATGGACATGTCCAGAGCAAATTCAGCTATTTCTCTTTTGCTTCTACACAAGATTAAGGGAAGGTAGTCTGCTGCCTTCTCTGCTAACACTTTTCTATGGAGAAATAAAAACAGAAAAATGGAAAATGTTCCCAGTGCTGCAAGATTATGGATGCACTCATTTTGTGTGTACTCTTCAAAACTTTCAAGGAAGCTGAAATCTAATTTAATCTATTACATGACTGTACTAAATTACTTAACCACATCAAAGCTTCAATGGCCTCACACTCTGGGAAGGGACATTACAAAATGGTTCTCAAATATATAATGCAGTCTCTCAGGTGCTTCAGACAGGGAAGCCCATCCCTGAATATAAAGCTTCCTTTACACTTCTGAGATCAAAACAATAGAGCCATTATTTGAGAGCCTGGATGAAATACCAGAGCCATTTCTTATTAGCTTCAATCATTAAAGAGAACTTAGTAGTCTGGCTATTTATGTTGTGATTTTTTTTCTCTTCCTTTAAAAAAAAAGGCAATCTTACTGGAATGAAAGAGCAGAAGGTTTTAAAGATCAAGATTGCGAGTAAAATTCCCACTAATTACATTGTTTTCTGCCTCCAGAAAAGAAAACCAAAACCTGTTTTCCACTTCCCTTCTGCATCTAATGCTAAACATTTTAAGAAAGCAAAAAGAGACATTAAACATGTTGCAATTCTTTAAGAATGAGGAAAATTGCTGCTATGCCACCACCACTACTATTATAAGTACTAGTGAAAAATATCCTGTGAAAACCTTTTCCCTGGAATAGCCAGTGAGTCTTTCCACTGTGAACACAGGCTGAATTCCCTGTAAAACCCACGGAAGTCAAAACAAGCCATGGTGCTGTACAGGTGACAGTGCTTTAGCACTAAGGCAAGACCCTAGAAATCTCAGAAATACCAGAAACATGCCTCATCTCCCTCCCTCTCCTGACGAAAACTATTGTGAAAGCCTTGTAAGAGTAGGAAATCAGCCTTTGTATGAAGAAAAGGTGGCCTGAGAAGGCAGTCTAGCTTAGCTCTTACAGCATGGGCTCCAGAACCAGTTACCTAGGCATCACTCCTGACTCCAGCACTTTCTAGCTCTGAATATTTGGCCATATTCTTCCTTTATCCTGTGCCCTGACTTCCATGCTTATCCAATGGAGATTAAAATAGTACCTTTAATGGCATTATGACTAAATAAGTTATTACTTCAAATACCTTTAATGGCATTATGATTAAATAAGTTATTACTTCAAAACACAGAAAAGTTCCAGGTACATAGTAATAGTAAATAAAAGCTACAATTGGTACTGTGCTACATATTTATCTTCCATTTTGTAGATGAACAGCCAGGTGCAGTAATATGTATCTATAATCCCAACACTCGGGAGGTAGAGGCAGGAAGATCCCAAGTTTGAGGCTGTCCAGGCCAGCCTGGGCTACACAATGAGACTTTGCCTCAAAAAAAAAAAGAAAGAAAGAAAAAAAGAAAGAAAGAAAAAAAGAAAAAGAGAAAGAAAGAAAAGAAAAGAAACACACACACATTTTATAGGTGGATAAACTGAAGCCTAAGAGGGCTAGGATTCAGCTCAATTGGTAGAGCGATGCTCTGCAATCTCTCAGGTCCCAGGTTTAATCCCAGCACCGCAAAAATGGGAGAAGGATGTGGCCATCCACTCTCAAGGCAATCCATTGAAAACCCTATGAGAGTCGCTATGGGTAAGACACGACTCGACGGCACCTAACAACAACAACAGGGAGTAGGCAGTTTGCCCAATCTGGGCAAATTACAAAAGATAATTTGTAAAAAGGTAGAGCCAGTTTTCTAATCCTGTTATGACTCCCAAATCCCAGGCTTTGTAATACAGGGCCATTGTGCAATGCCAGTGGAGATGTAGAGTTCTCCAAGACCTTTCTCTTCCCACACTTCTCAGTCCCCTTCACAAATTCCTCAGCAAGACTCCACAGTAAGAAAAAAAGATAGACCCAGTAGTGCTCTCTATTTCCAAAGTCTTCAGTGGTGAACTTGCCCCAATTTCTTGCACAGTAGAGGCCAAACATGCAGGGATATTTACCCTTTGTAACGTAGGCATTCAGAAGTCAAGGGATGCTGGTGTTTTGAATTTCTGTGGCAAATTTCTGGCAAATCTATGAGTGGGAGCATTTTGAAAATGCCACAAGCCTACAGAAGTGCAGAGCCTGGCCTTAAAAATCCTTGTGGATGTAATGAGAGAAAGTAAAAGTAACTGACCACTTACAATTATGGTCATAAGAAACTGAGCCATTACATGCACCATGAAGCCAAACCCCAGGGAGGCCTAGGACCCACAGAGCAAGCCGGACATTGAGACATTTTCCAGAAGCCAATTATGAAAGAGCTAGAAAATGTTTTCCTGCAGGCCTGACACTGGCTTGGTCCGATTTTCCATCTCCCTGGATGGTGGGTGCTGAAGATGACACAACAGACAGATGAGGAACCAAAATCATTAATGCTGCCAAATTGATCTCATGGCAGTGGGCTTCCTTAAGGAGAAGGTGGGAAGGAAGGGATTTGACCTCACATTATCCTGATTTCTGTGAGTTTCCCACCTCACCCAAAATGCTTCACTCCAAAATATGATTTGTAGTATTTCTGGCAGAACTCCAAAATATTTATTTTTGATAATGTGGAAGGTTCCTTTAAGGACTTACAGAAGCTCAAACCTGGAAGAAGGATTGGCCTCTGTGGAGCCCTTACCGTGTGTCAGGCATTATGCGCTCTCCATCCTCCAACAGCCCTGTAATTATTGTCCTCACATTACAGATGAGGCTCTGAGGAGGCTAAGCAACTTTCCCAGGGTTACAGAGCTGGGAAGTGGCACACTGGCTCCCAGCCTGCCCATGCCACCGGCAGGGCTCTTATTCACTCACAGTTCCCTGAATTCCTTTGAAGACACCTTGTCCAAGCCTCAGTGCCCAGTGCAAGTTCTCTGGACAGCATTCCCCAGCTGCCCCCCTGGAGCAGCTTTTCAGTCTTGGTTTAAATACCTGTTCTGAACAGAAGCCCATTCATTCTTTATTTCTATCGTGGTGAAATATACATAACACAAAATTTACGCTGTTAAGGCACAGAATTCAGTGGCATCTAGTATGTCCACAAGCTTGTACAAAAATCATAGCTAATCAGTTGCAGAAAATCTTTATCACCTCAAAAAGGAAAGTCCACCTCCATAAAATTGTCACCACCCATTTCCCATTCCCTCAAGTCGTAATTAGTTTTCTATCTCTATTTTTTGCCTCTTCTGGGCAGCTTGTATAAATAGAATCATAGTGTGTGGCACTTTTGTCTGATTTCTTTCAATCAACTGAAACCTTGAATTTTATGGTCCTTCCACGTGCAGCATGTATCGTATCAGTACCTCATTCCTTTTTTTTTTTTTTTTTTTTTTTTTTTTTTTTTTTTTTTTTTTTTTTTTTTTTTTTTTTTTTTTTTTTTTGAGGTCCTGAGGGTTGAACCCAGGGCCTCACGCTTGCATGCTTTGCAAGTGCTGGACCACTGAGCTGCACCTCCCGCCTATTTTTTTACTTTTTGAGACAGGGTCTCACTAAGTTATGCAGACTGCCTCTAGTCTCGAACTTGCGATCCTCCTGCCTCCACCTCCCAAGCCGCTGGGATTACAGGCATATGCCATCATGCCTGGCTTAGTACCTCATTCCTTTGCATGGCTGAATAATATTCCAGTGTATGGAAGTGTATTTATCCATTTGTCAGATGATGCCTATTTATGTTATGCCTACTCTTTCACTATTATGAATAGTGCTGATATAAACATTCTTATGCACATTTTGAACACCAGTTTCCAGTTATTTGGAGTATAAACCAAGGAGCAGAATTGCTAATTCAAACGGTAGGTCTATGCTTAACTTATTGAAAAACCATGGAATTCTTTTCCACCATGTCTGCCCCATTTTCCATGTATGAAATATATGAAGGTTCCAGTTTCTCCACATCCTTTCTACCAATTGTTATTTTCTATTTTGCTTGTTTTGTTTTTTAATTATGAACATCCTAGTGGATGTGTCAAAGTATCTCATTGTGGTCTCGATTTACATTTCTATAATGATTAATGATGTGAACAACTTTTCCTGTGCTGTTTAAGATTGATTTATAGTATCTTCTTTGGAGAAATACCTATTCAAGTTATTTCCCATGTTTTTAACAAGGCTATATGTCTTTGCTTTTGAGTTATAAGAACTCTTTCTATATTAGGGATATTAGGCCCTTGTCAAGGATATGATTTGCAAATATTTTTTCACATTCTGTATTTTCATGCTCTTGACCGTGTCCTTTGATGCAATAAAGTTTTTAATTTCTAATATCTACTTTTTCTCTTATGACTTATATTTTCAGTGTTTTGTATAAGAAGTCATTGCCAAAGCCAAGGTCATAAAGATTTATCCTTAATTTTTCTTCTAAGAGTAGTACATTTTTAGGTTCCTATGTTTAAATCCTTGATTCATTTGACTTAATCTTTGTATATAGTGTGAGATAAGGGTCAAACTTCAGTCTTTCATATAGATATATAGTTTCCCAGGACCATTTATTGAAGAGGCTATTATTTCCCCTAGTTAAATAGTCATGACAACTTTGCCAACAATCAATTGACTTTGTATGTATGGATTTATTTCAGGATTTTCAATCCTGTGCAGTTTATCTATAGGTTTGTCCTTACACTATGTCCACATTCTTTTATTTACTATAACTCACTACTATTTAAGATATCATTTCCATTCTTCAGATAGCCCATTGTCTTGTTGGAAAATTCATTCTTACCTTTTTGTTGACATAAACTGTATGTTGCTACATGATGCCACTAGCCTCTGATCTGATATAATCTGCCCTATCATTATCCACAATGTGATCATTAATCTTTATTAAACTGTTATTACTTTCCAGGTATGTGCTAGGTCTTTTATACCTGTTATATATCACCCAAGTTCTTTAGCACTAGAGATACCATTATTATCTCCAGTTTATAGATGAGGAAACCATGGCACAGAGAGGTTAAATGACCAAATGTCAGATCCAAGATGTAAACCCAGGCAGATCAATATCCCAGCTCACACTTTCAACCTGAAGAGCAGTTAACCAAACTCAACTGGATTAAGCACTGTGCTCAGGGATAGAACAAAGTTAAATAGGCTACCCTCCTTGTTTCATGGAGTTCACATATTAGTAGAGAAAGTGTAAGTCAAGACAAAATTTGCCTGGGGATAGTATTGCAATGAGTACCAAGATACCAAGGAGAAATGTTCTCCCTGAGAAAATAGAAGACTTCATGGAAAAGATAAACTTCAGAATGAATCTTGAAGCAAAAGCAGGAATTGCTGGAATACAATGAAGAGAAGAGACATGAAGAATTGACCTATTATAAACTAGCTTTATAAGATCAAAAATGTTTGGTTAATGTCAGTTAAAGACTTTAAAATTTTTTCCTCCTATAATGTTATATTGATGAAGTCAGTTCCAGAATACTGCAAACAAAATCATTTTGAACTAGGAACTTGTTATCTGACAGATAATTGATTTCATTCTCATTTTTGAATCCCGTGAAAATAAGACACATTTGCCTTTCATGTTATCATTTAAGCATCTGTCTTAACTAAGAAAACACCATAGACTCAAGACACTTTGCTTAAAGAAAAAGCACTTTTGGGTTTTTTTGTTTTGTTTTGTTTTGTTTTGTTTTTGAGATCAAGTCTTGCTTTGTAGCCCAGGCTGGCCCTGAACTATGTCACGCAGGCTGGCTTCAAACTCATGATCCTCCTTCCTCAGCCTCCCTAGTACTGAAAAGTACTTTTTAAATCATGAAGCCAGCCCTCAGTTTCAATAGGCTCAGAATAAATTCCCTGGAGAAATAGCTTTCTTATAAAGTCTGTATTCTTCCTGCTTTGGAAACAATGAAAGCTATTGTAGGAAATTTGCAAGCTAAATTGTAATCTTCAGATTTGTTCACAGTGAGGGTTTACTTGAAAGGCCATAGATATAACTGTGAGGCAAAATATCTAGGTCTGGGTCCTTTGAAATCACATATTTCACAAAGTTTTAAATAATATTTCCCTAGAGATCCAACTGAAACCTGAGGCTCCCTGTCCCTGGCTCAGTTCTAGGTGTAACTTGTGTAACATAGAGAGATGGCAGAATACCTAAGGGTACATTATGTGGGTTGCTGGCCATGTCCACATGATAGGATGGTTCTAGAGTACTGTTTTAGCAAAGCAGGCTATCTGCCAAATGTTTCTAATTTGTCTAAGACATAAGAAGATTGCACCACCATATAAAGCCAGGCACTGCCTCTTTCTTCCACAAAGTTTTGCTACAAAACAAAAGCAGGTGTTTTGTTACAACACTGATTTTTAGTTAGGCTCAAGGTCTTTTTGTCATCACAAACCAATAAAAGTTTAGAGATGAGCAGTGATCTGGGCACCACTCTTAAAGGAGCCCAGAGCTAGGAGAAAAGTTCTTTGCAAGGAGATGGTGGATTTCACCCTCCTTCTTCCGTCTGTACCTTGGTCATATAGGGTAGGAACACATTTACCCTTTCCCTTCACTCAGGGGATCACACACAAGTCCTTAGACTACCATCCTTCCTGACCCTTTAGCCAATCTAAGAACTCATCTGTAGCTCAGAAGCAGCACATGACCATGGGAAGTGCACAGGTTCTAAGGCGGGCACACCACATTTCAAAGCCAACTTCTTCTCCTACCAGCGTTGTGATAACTAAACAATGTCCCACTTCTAAACTTCAATACCTTATCTGTAAATGGGATGGGAATACCTACCTAATGGGTTTTTTATTAAATTTATAAATGTGCACTAAATATTATATAGTTGTCAAGTGTGAAATAGGAAATTAAAATTTTTCCTACTCTTCCCATCTCTTATGCTTCCTTCTTAAGATTATAAATACCTCATACAAGAATATTGTTGTTGTTGTTGTTGTTGTTAGGTGCCATTGATTTGGTATCCGACTCATAGCGACCCTCATAGGGTTTCCAATGGCTGGTTGTTTCAGGATTGCCTTGGGAGTGGATTGCCAGGTCCTTCTCCCATTTTTGCAGTGCTGGGAATTGAACTCGGGACCTCAGAGACTGCAGTGCAGTGCTCTACCCACTGAGCTAAATCCCAGCCCTACAAGAATATTAGAATATCCTATATTTGCCACTGTTATTATTGGTTATATTGATCACACTGCAGGATATCCGTCCCCCTTCCCTAAGACCCTGACCTTGCCTCTCAAATAGTTTGGTTTCAAGTCCTAGGCATAACTCACCTCTCACTCTTCTTTCTTGTTCTTGCTGCAACAATATAGACATTGATTTTTCACATTGTTGCCTTTTTTCCTTTTTCTAAGCATTTGTTTTCCTTCTTTCTAATTATTCTAAAGATAAAGATTACAAAGACCCACAGAACTTGAACTCTATTGAAAGTT
This sequence comes from Pedetes capensis, assembly GCA_007922755.1. Lineage (NCBI taxonomy): Eukaryota > Metazoa > Chordata > Mammalia > Rodentia > Pedetidae > Pedetes > Pedetes capensis. The sequence goes on along the minus strand of VMDO01002415.1, from coordinate 78,948 downwards.
CACAGTAACCTGGACCTTTCTTCTCACCCCTTTGCACCACACCCTATCCCCACCATTCCAATTCCATCCATTCTACCTCAAGTACCTGGTATCACAGCTAATATAAATACTTTCATCCATCAACAAAGACTCAGACTTTTTGCAACACTGGTGTTCTCCTGAGCAACACATGACCCCACAGTGACCTAGACCACTGAGATGGATCATTCTCCAGTGTGGAGGCTTGATCTCATACATACATATTAATACTGTTGTTGTTGTTGTTGTTGTTGTTGTTGTTGTTGTTGTTGTTAGGTGCTGTTGAGTCGATGTCAGACTCAGAGCAACCCTACATATTGTTGTTGCTGTTGTTGTTAGGTGCCGTCGACTCAGTATCCGACTCATAGCGACCCTCATAGGGTTTTCAATGGCTGATTGTTTTGGGATTGCCTTGGGAGTGGATTGCCAGGTCCTTCTCCCATTTTTGCAGTGCTGGGGATTGAATTCGGGACCTCAGAGACTGCAGTGCAGTGCTCTACCAACTGAGCTAAATCCCAGCCCAACCCTACATACAATAGGCAAAAAACTATTGTTAGTGCTTCTCTGCTATTCACAGGGTTTTCAATGGTGGATTGATATTTGGGAGTGGGTTGACAGGTCCTTTTCCCAAGCCTACAGTATCTAGTGTTCCTAGGCGGTCTCCCATCCAAGTACTAACCAGGCCTGACCCCGCTTAGCTTCTGAGATCTGACAGTATTAAATGCCACAGTGGTATGGCTACAGGCATATTTGTATGACATTCCCAAAATGATTTTCCCATCTATTGCTCACAGTTTCTGGAACCACTTCCATTATACATTATTTCCCTTGGTAAAGGCCCTTGCTCAAAGATCAAATATCTGTGCCTGTAAAAAGGGAAGTAGAGAAGTACATTTATTGAGGACCTGCCACATGTTATGCATTTTATATAGACTATCTCAGTTTATCCCAGAACAACACAATGGGGTAAACATAGTCTTATTTTACATGTAAGGAAATTTGGACTTGTAGAGTCTAGAAGTGGCAGAATTAACATTTAAACCCAGGACTGCCTAATATCCATGCAAGAATTCCTTTGATAGCTTCCCTGAAAAGGGAACATACAGTTTATGCTTTGTCACTTCCTGAGACCACGAGCTCCCAATGCTCACATTTCACCCAATCCATCATGGAGCTTCCCTGATTATGAGTGACTTCTAGCCATAAAAGCATTCTGGAAATAAGTTAGGGTATTTCGGGGAGCTAGTGTTCCCTCCATTCAGGCCATTGAGCTCAGCAGTCCAAAAGCTTTGGGGGCTTTTTAATAAAAATTCTCAGTCCATCTTTAGCAAACCCATTCCCACATGCAATATGGCAAAAATGATAAACCTCCCCCACCCTCCCCCCCACCAACCCAAACTCCTAAATCACTCAGAAACTATTTGAGAGGAGAGCCTGGGTCTTAGGGAAGAGGGACTGATATCATACAGTATAATCAATACAACCAATAATGACAGCAGCAGACATAGGGTATTGGACAAAGCCAGTAAGAAAGCCATGTTTATTTTGCCACTTTTCCCAGAGGCAAGTACATTGCAGGCAATGGGAGGTAAGAGGAAAAGTAGACTATAAAGAAATATTTGACAGTGTTTCCTTAATTGTGGTCTACATCTGCTGATCTAGCCAAAAGTGAAGGGGCAGAGGTGATTTTTGCTATGCCACAGTGAATAATGCAATCATATTTTTGATACCAAACTACATTTAACTGCCATATAAATCCTGCCTGCCTCGATGCCACACCTCATTATCTCACAGGAAATGTACAGCTTCTGCAAAGTCAAATATGGTCAGACCTGTGGTTTTAAAACCAAGCTAGGAGGCACAGGGCTGAGACCTGTGTCTGTAGCCATCAAGCCTCCTGGGTGCACATAGGAAGCCTTGCCCAGGTATCCTCAGCATTGACCTGCTGTAGTACATCAGACAAAATACTCTACTTCTTTGGGATTCTGGTCCTTCAACTACAAGATGGGAATGGGAAGTGTCTTATTCCCATTCCTAATTTCCCAAATTAGGAAAGTAAGTTGCAAAGTGGTTATTGAATTTCTTAGGGTCAAAGTCAGATATGCAGCCATGGGAATCTGAAAATCAAACCAAAGTCTCTTTTGACTCATCAGCATGCTTTTCCAAAAACTAAACAGCTCTTGTGCCACTGTGACGTTTTGGTACTTTACTAGAAGTATTAGGCTCAAAAAACACGTAACAATGGCTTCCATTATTTGGAGCATCTTATTCTCAGCAGCCTGAACTTCCCAGATTACCACAAAGGGGGAAATGTTTGAAATAAACATAATTATAAGTGTTGGGGGTCCGGGATTTAACTCAGTTGGTCAATCACTGCTCTGCAGTCTCTGAGATTCTGGGTTCTATTCCCAGCACCGCCAAAATGGAGATGGACATGGCAATCCACTTCTGAGGTAATCCCAACACAATCAGCCATTGAAAACCCTATGAGGTTCACTATGAATCGGACATGACTTGACAGCTCCTAACAACAACAACAGTAAGTGTTGGAGCTTGATTTCAAGGAGCATGGTAGGGACAGCAGAAATGATTGGTACAGCAAAATGGAGAGAATGTTTTCTCCACCTCTTTAGAAGGGAAGAAGAGGAAAATTTGGAAACTACTCTGCTGGACTAGAGGAGAAGAAGAAGAAAGGAGCAGGTTGGATTATTTTTGCCTTGTTTCCAGCTGCATGAATTGAAAAGCTCAGCCCAGGTTCAATGCATCATTCTTGAAGCAGAGAACAAAATCTCTTTGTTCTCCACTGAAACTTATCTCTGAAGAGCTGCACCACTTCCTATGAGATACAGCCTTTAAATGTGTCCTGGGAGACCCGCTGGGTTACACTGCATTTGGTCAAAGTGCAAGAATGGGTACTTTGTACTGTTAGCTGAAAATGACACTCATTTCTCTGGCTTGCTGGGGTTACCAAGTGGGCAAAACTTCCTGCTCAGAGGACAGGCTGTAGGCAGTGTGTGTGTGTGTGTGTGTGTGTGTGTGTGTGTGTGTGTGATATTTTGTTTTATTCCCTTGTGAGTTTGTTTAGCTATTTATAGAGGTGGGGAAAAAAAGAAAGCCCAATGTAGCACTGTGTTTTTCAAACTGTATTCCATGGAACCCTTCCAAAGGTTGGAAACCTCAGAGACTGGAGGCAGAGGATGGGGTGAGTGAGAGGACCAGGCACGAGTCCAGACCCCTCTTTCTGCCTCTCTCTCTCTCTCTCTCTCTCTCTCTCTCTCTCTCTCTCTCAATACCAAGAGCAACAGAACAGTCCTAACAATTGCATTTGGTAGAAATAACACCATTTCATTCAAACAAATACTTGCTGAACTAATAAAAAAAGAAAAAAGAAAAAGAAAAAAAGATGCTGTGGAAAGATTCTGTAGGATGAATACCACCTAGAAATCTATCCTCAATCCTGGTAAAATACTTCTGTGTGATTTTGAGTCATTCATTTCAAGTCTCACTATGCTCACCTATAGAATGAGGAGGTCCTAACAGAACACAACTCTTAAGGACACTAATATGCTTATTATATGCATCAGGCTACCTCTGATTGAATATATCCTTTGTGCCCATTTACATTAGTATATATTAACATACATTCGGAGCCAGGCATTCTCTTAATCCTGGGAGGCAAAAGTGGAATCCCTGCCACAAAGGAGTTCATAATCAGAGCTATTGACAAAAAACTAATTGAATCAAAACACTAAAGGTAAAATGTGTTATGTTGAGAAAAGGGAAAGTAGTTTCAAACTGTGGATTCCACAAAATTTTTCTGGGGAATTGCTGAACTGATTCTACCATCAAAGTTGCCCAAGACTTTAAATAAAAAAAAAACTACTGTAACATAGGCACAAAGACCAAGGAAAGAATACAAGATTCCATCAAACATATTCAAAGAATAGCTAGAACAAGAGGCAGCCTAGGGTCCAGTAGCTTAGCGACCGGGACAATGTCTAAATAAGTCATTATATGATTACCTTTTCAGGAGTTACTAAGAAGAAGGCTCTAAAAAGGAGGAGAATGAACACTTCCAAATGCTTATCTTACTATGGCTAAGCTTTTAGGGTTCACAGGTGGATCCTTTGTGCTGCACAGAAAACAATTCAGCCATGTCAGGAGTAGAAATGATGACCCAGTGGTTCAAGTGAAATGGTTAGTTAGGAGGACATTTGAAGCAAACAGATCTGGGACCCAGCCTAGCCTTACCACCAACTGGTTTTATGATTTGTGGCAATTTGCTTAAATTGTTATCCTGCATTTCTTCATTTGAAAAAATGAAATGATGATACCAAGAAAGATGATGGGGAAAGCATCAAATCCACTTTAAACTAAATGAGGAACTAGTTGCAACAAAATAAGCACAGGTTTCTTCCAGAGGTAATCAGGAAAGAATAGCTCTGTTAAATTGTTTTCCTACTAAGACAGAGTAAGAGGCTCTTTTTAACATTCCTATTTGTAGACCCAGAATTAAATGGTTACCAGCAAAGAGTACATTATACACAGTAATCCATTATTGGTACAATTTAAATTGATGGACTATGTAAACAGCACTCTTATAAGTGATGATAATTTCCCTCCAGTGAGGAGGATAAGCTATGTTAAATTGATGCCTGCTGTTGTTAGGTACCACGGAATTGGGTCTAACTCATAGTGTCTCTACATACAACAGAACGAAAGAGGCACTATATCTGACAGTGCTTCTCTGCTATTCATAGGGCTTTCAATGGCTGATTGTTTCAGGAGTCACTGGGGATCAAATCTAGGGCTTCAGAGCGTGTGGAGCAAGTACTCTACCAACTGAACTTCATGATGTCTAGATTATCAAAAAAGGAGGAAAGACTATGCATTTGGGGGAAAAAATAACAGAACAGAGAATCAAAATTTTCTATTGTGTATATATGTAGCAACTATTAATGGCATAAAGTATAAATGAGTTTATGCTGGATTATTATATTGTCAACTTGTTAAAATGGGAACTTTGATCCCCAGAATTTTCCTTTGTACATGACTCTGATTTAGAGCTAGCCAAAAGAACTTGTGTGAGATTTGAGTAGCAAAAGTAGAGCAGGGTCCATTATTCTCTGGAGGTCTTATTGTGGTCAATGACAGACACATAAGTCCCAATCGTCCCCAGCTATTCCTCTCTCTTCTCCATTCCCTGTCCAACACTTTCCATACCACAGGCTCTGCTGAACAACAGTGGCCCTTGGCCCACTGCTAAATACTTGATGGCAGACCCACCCAGACAGTAACTACACAGATACAGCCTCTTTTCATTGATTTCCCTATAAGCAGCTCTCTTGCAGTCCCACTTAACTGACTGGTCATGCTTGGCTCCTCAGGTACCTCAGAGCTCCAATTGCAACAATGCTTCAAAAATATTGGTTAGCAACATTTTTATCTGATATTACAGTCCTCTTCTTGGTCCTTTACCTCCTCAATACCTTCTACAATTATGTAAGGTTTAATTTCTATAATTAATCTCTTATCAAAACACTCACATGAGCTTCTGTTACTGATCCTTAGGTTATACGTAAAATTTTGCATAAAACACAAAAGCTGCCATAACAAAAAACCTAAAATATATATCATTGCCTTTAAGACTAGGCAATAAAATGAGTTGGATAGCCAATTAGGACATTGTTTGCAGAGGCTACAAAAATGAGAAAATTCTTACTGGAAGCCAGATAAGGGACAAAATATATTATGTAATGGTGAAACAACTGGCAAAGCTGTCTTTGTGATAATTTGGAAGATATAATCTACACCTAATAAACTTGTAGATCTACTATTAAAAATTCCCAGGGTGAATATTGAAAGTGACATTTGGCAGCCTATATCTACGTACAATAAAATACACTAAGAGAGATATGAACCAAGGAGATGAATGACCAATTTTCAAGCAAACTTTTATACATACATATATATATATACAAATAAGAATGCTATGCAGTCACACATGCATGCATACATGCATATGCAGCTTAAGATTTGCTGATTTGCAGTATAAAACTCTTCCCACTCTTTCCAGCCAGCAAAAGTTTTTCAAACCAAGAACTGGCCTCAGGGTAAGTATCAAATTAAGCATGTGGCTCTAAAATTCTTTAATAACACTTTAGGAAATTTTATGTCAATGACTAATATATTTTCTCAACTACAAAAATCAAATTCTAAAGTCTTAAGGACATTAACCAATAACATTCTGATTTATAGTATAAGAAAAAGATAAGTATTTCTCAAAAAGATTCATTAATATGGTATTTGGATATGGATTGAACCCTTAGTAAGATACATAAGAAACCCACAAAAGTTTTTAAGACTTTGTACTAAAATAAACACTGCCAATATGGACTAAAAGGAATAGAAGCTATTCACAGTGAAGTCTCTGGGCCCCAAACTTTCTGTGGACAGAAAGTAAGTTAATGGTGTACTCAACTGTATACACAGACTATCTATTATCAAAAATTAAAGAATTCAAATGAGTTTATCAAAAAAGAAGAGTGTAAAGAGCAAAGGAGAATAGTGGGTTAGAAAACTATACTCAGTAAAACTGAATTTTAGTCAAGGAATATGTTTTATCACTCAAGAAGGGTGCTGTAATAACATGTGCCTCACTGAATTTCAGAATCCTTGTGGATCAGCTCCTAATATTTGCCCTTCATTCTTCCCTTTTTTTAATGTGAAGGTCTTTTGCAGCTATCTTTTCCTGATACAACCATTATATGTTGCATAAGTGAGGGGAAGAGATCTTGCCTGTTTAGTTCACAGATCCCTGGATCAAAAGTGATCACCACAAGGAACTGCATTAGAGGAACTTCAGCACTATCTAGACCTGATGTAGATACTAAGATGAGACTTGTGGGGCATCTTTGGTGAGAACTAATTTATTTTTATGTAGGAGGAGCATAAATAAGTATATCCAGAGTATATACTTGAGAGTGAGGAGGCAAGAATAGCTACAAATTCTTTGAAGTTCTTACCATCAACACAAGGAATCTATTTCTCCATATGTTCCATCTGTGATGGTCTAATGACTTGCTTTCACAGTAGAGCAAAAGAAGTCTCTTTTTTTACTTCTTTACTTTTACTCTCTGCTGTAATGTGCAGCTCCCATTCTTATCCTCTTACAACATTATCACTTTATAAATAAACCCAGGTGTGCCTCCTTGAGGATGGAACACTTCATGGTAGGAAGACAATGTGGAGGTGGAGAGTATCAATTATCCCAACTATTGCAGCCACTCCAGATAAGCCCCAGATATATTAATGTGGCCATTTAACCCAGCCACTACCTAGACAACCCATCAATTAACTGAAACTGCCTGAGTATGCCCAGCCATCATATGGATGAGCTCAGTCTCAATTGCCAACAAAATCATGAATAAGTAAATGGATGCTTGCTAAACTACTAATTTTAGGTGTTTTGTGCAGTGATAGAAAACTGGCATGGTTTGTGGGAAACAAAACTTCACATATGGAAATCTGTAGTTGACTCTCTGGAGTATAGAGACTAGGCTAAGGCAAGTGAGTTACTCATGGCAAGTGTTAAGAAGGCACTCACTCTCAGAGTGTGCAAGGGATTCCTTATATTCTGCACCTTAGACATTCCTCTCCTTTAACTCTATTCCTTGGTTCTCTTACCTGACCAAATTAAAAAGCATTAATGACTCAATTGTCCATTGTAAACAGGACACTGCTATTCCACAGCACAAAGTAGAAAATAGTTTCCTAAATTATCATCTGTAGCACCTAAAACCAAGTGCCTACAGAAGAAAAGTCTTTGGGTGACCAATTAGCTGCTTCCATAGAACACCTTAGCAAATACAAAGAGAGTTGGTATGTTCCTAAATGGGATGAAAATTTAGGGGAGGAAATGATGAGCTTGGGCTTTAAACTCCAGTTCAAAATATGATTAAAGAACCAAAAATTAGCCGGGCACGGTGACGCATGCCTGTAATCCCCACAGCTCAGGAGGCGGAGACAAGAGGATCGCAAGTTCAAGACCAGAGGCAGTCTGCATAATTTAGCAAGACCCTTTCTCAAAAAGGAAAAATAATGGGCTGGGGGTGCAGCTCAGTGGTCCAGCACTTGCAGAATATGTAAGTGCGAGGCCGTGGGTTCAACCCCCAGTACCACAAAAAAAAAAAAGAATAAAAAATTGTCTATAGACTGGGGGTATAACTCAGTGGTACAGCACTTGCCTACACAACTCTCTGGGTTTGATCCCTAACACTACCAAAACAAAAGTCCTTCTATGACTCAAAGTAACCCTTATTTCTTATAGCCACAGGTAGAGTTTTCAGAAAACAAGACTGAACCAAAATTTTAATGCCAAAGGTATCATACTCTCCTATAGACTCTTGTATTAAAGTTAAGAATTAAAGAGGAAAAGAGTACGATTTTTAAAGGAAGAATGGTCCATATGGGCAGCTTCCAATGAAATTGGGGACTTGAAGTTCAATTCTTCTGAGCATCTTTTGTCAGTAAAGGCAACATTTCCTCCATAATACTTTTAAGGAAAATCAAGCGGAAGGGACTGAAAAGCATATTGTTTGAAAAACATAGCTGGAAATAGAGCTGCTTTGCCTAGAAAAGCAAGAGTTTAAGACATAATTTTAATTATATGGAGGGCTTGTTGTTGTAAGAGGACAGTCCAAAGGATGAAATCAGAACCAATTAGTAGACATAGAGTATACACTACTGTTTCCATGCCAGAATTCCTTCTTGACATTTCTTAATAAAATCACGCTTCTCTGAATCCTAAACCCCAAGAAAACCAGTCAAAAAATCAGGAAAATGGGAAAGAGTATCATAATTCTCCCACAAGAATTAAAGTTTAACAATCAACACAGAGATGTTATGGCTCAAAGGAATCCACTGGTGTCAGGTGGAAATCAGAAGCAGGAAATGCCTACATTTGTGGGAGTCATGACAGAGCACATCAAAGAGGAATGGCCATAATCTACAGTCTTCCTTATGGCTGAGGTTATTTTAGAAGTGTTTTTCTATAGCCCTTTTTGTTGTCAATGATGAGTCATTCTTAAATATAATTATTAATTTTTATGCATAGTATATGAACTTCAAAGAATTCCTATGATTGGTGTACCAAGAAATAAGAATTTTGGAGCAAAATAAGTACCTAAGTTGGGAATTTTGACACGTGGTTTTGTATAGTACTATTAACCATGCTAGGAGATCTTAATGTCATGTAATTTCAATTATCCAGCAATGTTTGCTGGTGTTGCCAAGTGTTTGAATATTCAGAACAGACTTTATGCTTTGTAAATAATACTAAACAATATTTCTCTTTCGTTAATGTCCCCCAGATATTCATAGTAACAGGTAAGTTATATGAGGAATTTTAGAAGTAATCCAAGAGTACCTTAAGATTTTGAGAATTCCTGAGAATCCCTAGGAATTCCAATTGCTTATTCCCAAGTCCCCCAGATTAATACCTTTTGGGAATTTGGAATCATTATTGTAGATAGATGTTGGCTCATTTTAAGGAAGATCTTTCCCTCATCCCCTGTCCTGGGAATCAAACCAAGGACCTCACAAATGCTACACAAGTACTCTGCCACTGAGCTATAACCTCAGACTAAGGAAGAATTTTCTGACAATCTTTTCTGTGAGAAAAAGGAAAAGACTACTACTGAATAACAAGTTCCTTTCTACCTGAGGTGTCCCAGCAGAGTGTGAGGATCAAAGAATTCAGTCACACAAGGAGTAGTCAAACAAAATGGCTCCCAGTATAGGACTGGCATGGCTTTCAGCCTGCTTTCAGTGCAGTTAGTAGCTGTGTGAGCCCTTGTTAGGACTCATATTAGCTGCAAAAACCATAATCTCAACTTAAACTGCCTTAAGCACAAAATCTATTTCTCATTCCATGGACAGGTCACAGCTCTGGACAGAATTTCCAGATAGATCTAGGTATGCATTCGATGCCTTATGTCTCTGTATACCTGATCTACTAAATTTGCTTTCTGTGAAGTTGTCTTAAGTCAGTCACAGATTCTCTGCATCAAAGGCCACAAAATTCATCCTACCAGCTTATTGTCTCCAATTATACTGGATGTCTTCTATTTTCTCCTTCTTGTTTACTCTCCAGCCTTATTTACTCAGCTCTACACCCTGAAGGATTGTCTTTAATAGAATACATGAAGAGATCCCGATGTCCTTGAACTTTTGGTTAAATTTGGCCAATAGCAAGCCATAGCAGGAGGAGAGAGAAATGAGAATTAAGCCAAGATCTTCATTAAATAGCTGGCTCCCTCCCTAGGGAGTCACCTTGGCCTGTCTACATCCCATCACCAAGAATGGCCTCTCCAAATGACTCTCCACCTGGTTACCTACAACATCCCTTCCTGCCATCTCCTTGCCAGCAAGTGGCAGCTCTTAGCCCTTTGCTAGTCCCTCTCTCCAGTCTGAGAGCACTGAGCCCACCCTTTAAGTAAGAACCTTGTAAAAAGTCCCTTTGTCAGTACACCTCCTCTGAATCATCTAATCTGCACACGTTCTCTCTTCTGTTGGGACACTGATTTATAAACTATGGTAAAGAAACTTTGTTTTCCCAGTGGTTCTAGGTGAAGTCTCAGGGCTGAGGCTATTTGGCTTTCATGTTGTCTCTTCAGTCATATGATCACCAATAATGGGGCCTGGGAACACAGTGTTTCCTGTGCCAGGCCTACTTCACCCATCCACTCTGAGGGTGGAGTTGGCCTCACTGGAACTTCATGGACTAAGAGTTCGGGAGAGATTTTTCCCCAAAGGAAAAGTCTGAATAGCCGTGGGATGGGAGTCAAAAACCATTTGATGTCTTCAAAGCCATGCAAACCATAAATGCTTTGAGCCTCAGTTCATCCCTAAGGTAGCAATAAAACATAATATAAATTGGACCAGGTTTTCCTTTCAATCTTCTTACATCTTTAGGATCTAGGGATATAATTTCAACAATTCACACTGGAATAATTGAACAAATCTAACTCTATTTCCTTCTCAGCCACTGAACATCTGTACAACCTTGCACAAGTCAGCTAACCTTTATGAGCTTCTATTTCTCTATTTGAGAAATAAGAAGGTTGGACTAAAGGACCTCGTTGGTGTATTCTGGATATAAAAATCTCTGTGATGGCTATGGTTATCTCAGGAATTCAATATCCTCATAGGGCTCTTAGAAACAAATTCATTTTAATGTAAGACTCCATCTCCCTAAAAACTGGGAAAAAAAGTGTTTAAAAAATAGTAAAAGATGTAGAATCAAAGGGGAAACTAAGAACAAAACTTAGGAAATGATGGAAACCACAGCTTTTTAGGGATTTTATCAGGAGGGGGTCTCTTTCAGCACTGCCTACATGATACATCAGTTCATTTTTCATTCTTCTATCATTCCACTCATGATCCAAATTCCCAATAGGAGTATTTAGATCGGATTAGTGAGGGCTGCCTCCTCATATTCTAGCTGGGGCTTGCAAAGCACGTTCTTCATATTCTCAAGACAATAGGCCATGGAAGAAGATGATTCCCTAAAAGTAGAAATGGTAACCAGCAGGCAAAAACCATTGATCTCATCTGTACAAATGAATGATGGCATCACAAGTTGGATGTTATTTTGTTTACCTACATTTTTTTTTCTTTTTTGTGATTCATTTTGACATGCTTTTCATTGTGACATTTCCATATATGCATTTTGATAAACATTATTCATATAGGTTACCCTCCCCTATGCTTCCCCCCTCCCACCCTTCCCATCTAAGTTTCCCATCTAAGTCTTTTCTATCTTTTACTTAGTAGTATTTTTCTATATGTCCTTTTCTATATGTCCTGTTCAACATAGAAACTTTTCCTGTAGTGGTCTTTGTTTTTATCTTGTTAGAACAATTACATGTGATTTCTAGTCCATTTATATTGACATCATTCTTATCTCCCCCCCCCTTTTATTATGATCCGACCTTTGAATAGGATTTTTCCTTCTTGTAATTTTGATCAGCTCCCTCATATGAGTGAGAACATGTGTTGTTTCTCTTTCTGAGCTCGTGTTCATTCACTCAAAATAATTTTCTCTAAATCCATCCATTTTGCTGCGAATGACCTTATTTCATTTTTCTTGATTGCTGAGTAGTATTTCATTGTGTATATATACCATAGTTTTTTTATCCATTCTTCTAAATTTTTGATATGGCTCCACATATATTCCTTTTAAATTGCTCTCAGAACAGTATCTGTAGTATATGAGGCACGTGCCCAGATCCAAAAAAAAAGAGAGAGAAAACACAATGAAACTCCAAAAATTCAAATGAATTGATTAGATCACTAAGAGAGCTAGAGACTAGAAATGATCATTTAAAATGAGATTCACTTCTCAGGAACATTGTAAAGCAAGACCAATGAGTTGGTTTTGCTTTCATTAGACTCTTATTTTTCAGCCATGGGCAGATACTCATAAAATGTGGTAATATTTAAATATATGAATGCAAATCGAAGAACTCCAGCAGAACAGGTGAATAATTTATAAATGTATGAAGTGAACCAAGCACTCCTCCAGTGATCAGTATGTACAGGTACCAAAAGCCACATAATTACAGAGTAATTATCTAATTCCTAACTTGAGGCTTTAATATCAGCACTGAAAATTATGTACTACTTATAATTGAAACTGTTGTGAAGGTTTTAAAGCAGAATGAAATTACCCTGAATTAGCAACTTGTTGGCATCTCTAAAGAGAATTTAAATATTTGGTGTTGAAATGGACATGTTATAAGGGTCTGCATATGCATTAGAAATATACAGCATATGTGCATTTGCATTATATTTATAGTTCTGTGTTTGCATGAATATGAATCTATTTACCTTGTAGTCATAAACATTCACAGAGATTACATCTTTTTATTTTAGGTAAAAGATTCATTTTTCAAAATGTGCTTATCCTGCAGTATTTAGCCTAAGTATACTATTAATAAATTAAAATGAGTCTAAAATAAAGTAAGAAAAAAACTTGTAAGGAACTTCTAGTCTATTAGTCTGTAAACTCTATCTCTGCAAGCTGAAAACACTTAGCTAATGCACAGGCTCTTCAGGGTTGTCACAGGGCCTAGCTCAGGTCGTGACACACAAAGTATGCAACAAATGAGTAATTAATGAATATAAAAATAGTTTGATGAGCTTTGGGCTACAGTTAAGATTCCTTTTCCAAATAACAGAACATCAAGAGACCTTTAGAAGATACTGAAGAAGATCTAGAAACCAGAGGTATATTTCCAAGCTATAGAATGCTACATGCCCCATTGCAGCCCAAACCCAGGACAGTGGTTGGGGCTTATACTATTTATCACTATAATCTAACATCTACTCACTAGTGTTGTAGGAGTTGGAAGAGGATGGTAAAATACAAAATCTACCACAGTAGAATCTCTCTCCAACAGCCTGGCTCCTTACCCTCACCCTAAAGATGACTCAAATGGAAAGAGGAAAATAGAGATGAGTGATAGTTTGGGTTCCTTCAGTGTCTCCTAATTTCCACAAAATGTAATCTCTTAACCTTCCCTATCAAAAGCACAACCATCAATAACTCTGTCCTGCATTTCTTTAAAACCCACTGTGGGTAGACATTGCCCTCACAGGTGAGAATATATAATAAAATGAGAAGAAATTACAAAAGAAGCAGTAAAGGAGACTTTACAGTCAAAGAAATTCATTAGCTGAGTGATAAAGTTTTAGATGGTGCATATAAAGAGAGCAGAATGGGAGAACATGTTCATATAAGAAATGTCAGATACACAATTTGAGATAGGAAAAGGTAAGGACACTGGACACTGGGTAGACCAGGTTTTGTTATTGCTGTTAGGTGCCATCAAGTTGGGTCTGACTCATAGCGACCCTGTGTACAACAGAGCAAAACCCTCCCTGACACTGTGCCATCCACATGATTTTTTTTTTATGTTTAAGCCCATTGTTGCAGCCACTGTGTCAATCCATCTAGTTGGAGGTCTTTCTTTTGTTTCATTTAAACCTCATTCTTCCAAACATGACATCCTCCTCTAGGGATTGGTCTCTCCTGACATTATGTCGAAAATATGTAAGACACAGTCTAACCATCCTTGCTTCCAAGGAGCACTCTGGTTGCACTTCTACAATGGGTCTGTTGGTTCCTTTGGCAGTCCACGGTATACTGAATATTCATCTCCAGCACCATAATTCAAAAGCACCAATTCTTCTGTCTCCCTTAATTACTGTATAGCTTCCACAAGCATATGATACAACTGAAAGTACCATGGCATGAGTCAGGCACACCTTCGTCTTCAATGTGACATCTTTACTTTTTAACACTTTGGACAAATAGGAGCAGAAAAGCAATTGGAAATCAAGTACTGCCTCTTTATTTTGAGCCAATCTTTCCCATTTTGACTATTTACCAAAATCATCTGGTCTACTTTTTTTTAAATAAATAAATAAATAAATAAAAGACTATAGTATATATGAGTTCCATCCTTGAAGATTCTCATTCAACTCATTTGAGTTCAGGCTCAGGGATGTCTAGGTACTTTGTTTTATTTTGTTCATTGTTTTGCTTTGTCTTTTTGTGTGTGGGCTTTTTGTTTTGTTTTGTTTTGTTTTGCTTTGTTTGTTTTTTAGGTTTTCAAGTCAATTGTAAAATATATCTAAGGTTGAAAACCAGCATTTAGTCCTCAGAATCTACCAATGTAAAGGAATTGCCATTATTTTACAACAGCTTCAAATAAACCTTAATTTTTTGCAGCCCAAGTCCCAAGTCATTGGATGTAAAGCAGATATTTTGTAAAACTTAAACTAGCATTATTCAATTTCTTATTTTATTGTCTTCTACCTAGAAGGCTGAGCAGTGAGACTTATTGCAACATTGAAAAAGAAGGCAGGATATCATCCTGAAAAGCAGTCCTCTTTGCAAAAATAAGGTGCCCAGAACTGATAATCCAGAAATGCAGATCCAGTGATCTGCAGCAGCACTCAGACTTCTGTGTTGTCAAAGGTCTTTTGGCTGCTCTGACATTCAGATCCACTCTTAGAACAAATGGGAAACTGAGTTTGCAACCTGCACACCAGACCAAACCAATCAAATTACAATTTCTTGGTGTGGACCAGGCCTTTCTAAACTCCTCTGGTGACTATAAAGTATGGCCAAACAATGTTTGTGTGGATTCTACCTTTATTAAATGTCATGGCACTCATAGAAGATGACTGTAAGACACACCAGGGTAAATTAGAGGAAATTTTAGGGCTTTGTTTGTGGACATATGGACTTGGTTCTAGAAAACACATTGTCATTATTATTTGATTATGTTTTCAAAATATTAGGAATGATTATAAATTCAGAGTTTAATATTTTCACAATTTGTAATGTGAGACTGGAGCTTATATCTGTGATTAAAACTTCATTGTCAGATTTATTTTTGCTTGAAATAATGCAGTTTTTTACCAAGACTTTTTTTTAATAATCTATTCAAATTGTTAAGAATCACTACGAAGAAAAATTTTAACTTTTACAAGCTGCTTCAGCTGCTGTTGTTGTTGCTGTTGTTGTGGTGTTAAATGCTGATGAGTCACATCCAAACTCATAGTGACCCTACATACAACAGAACAAAACACTACCCAACACCGTGCCATGCACACAATCTTTGTATGTTGGAGCCCGTTGTTGCAGCTACTGTGTTTCTTCTCATTTTGAGTCATGCCATGCCAGCAAAAGGAGGTCCCAAAGGCTTTAATCCATTCCCATTGCTAGGTCAACTCTACTTTGAGGAGGCAGCTCTTCCTCAATCATTTCTTGAATGCCTTCCAGCCTGAGGAGCTCATTTTCTGGCACTATATTTGACAATGTTTCGCTGCTATTCATAGGGTTTTTAATGGCTAATTGTTTCAGGTGCCAAAGCTATACCACCATGGTGTCTGATCCTGGCATCCAATCTTGCCAGATTTCAGAAGTTAAGCAGGGTCGGAACTAGTTAATACTTTGGAACTAGTTAATACTAGAATGGGAGACTCCCTAGGAATACTGAGTACTGTAGGCTTGGGAGAAGGACCTAGCACCCCACTCCTGAAACAATCAGTTATTGAAAACCCTATGAATATCACAGAAGCACTAACAATAGTGCCAGGCATAGCATAGTGTCAGGGAGTGTTTTGCCCATTGTACATAAGTCAGACCCAACTCAATAGCACCTAACATTAACAATTGTTTCAGGAGTGGGATGCATGGTCCTTCTCCCTAGTCTATCTTAGTCTGGAAGCTCAGGTGAAACCTGCCCACCTTGGGTGGTCCTACTGATATCTGTAATACTGGTGGCATAGCTTTCAGCATCACAGCAACATGGAAGCCCTCACATCAGGACAAGCCAACAAAAATGTGAGGATCTTTTACAAGTAGGTAATCAAATATTCAAACCACATTTACAACTAATAAAAATTTGGAGTAATTAAAATCACTGTTGTTAGGTGCCGTCGAATCGAGTCCAACTCACAGCGACCCTCATAGGGTTTTCAATGGCTGACTGTTTCGGGATTGCCTTGGGAGTGGGTTGCCATGTCCTTCTCCCATTATTAAAATCATAGTTAAATGTTATTGTTGTTGTTGTTGTTGTTGTTGTTGTTGTTAGGTGCCATCAAGTTGGTATTCAACTTATAGTCACGTTACATACAACAGGCAAAACACTATTGTTACTGCTTCTCTGCTACTCATAGGGTTTTCAATGGCTGTTTTGGGAGTAGATTGCCAGGTCCTTCTCCCAAGCTTACAGCACCTGGTTTCCCAGGCAGTCTCCCATCCAAGTACTAAGCAGGCCCGACCCTGCTTAGCTTCTGAGATCTGACAGGATGGGACTTCAGAATGGTACAGCTGTAGAAAAAGGTTATCATTGTTTATCAACTAAAAGTAAAACTTTATGGCTGTACTAATTTCCATGCCCCCAAACAGTGTGCAAGGGCTCCATTTTCTCCACATCCTGATCAGCAGTTTTTAGCTTTAGTCTTTTTGACAAAAGACGTTCTTATCAGGATGAGGTGATAGCTCATTGTGGTTTTGGTTTGTATTTCCCTGATGATTAGTAATATTGAGCATTTTTTCATATAACTGTTGGCCATTTGTATGTCTCCTTCTGAGAAAGGTCTATTTAGACTCATTTTTTAATGGGGTTATTTTTTTCCTATTGAGTTCTTGAAGTCCATTATATATGCTGGCTATTAATCAGATGTATACTTTTAAAATATTTTCTCTTATTCTGTATGTTGTCTTTGCACTCTTTATTGTTTTGCTATGCAAAAGCTTTTTACTGTGATGTAACCCCTTTATTTTTACTTTTGCTTTCTGTGCTTTTGGGGTCCTTTCCAAAACCTCTCTGCCCATTTCAGTGTCCTGAAGAGTTTTCCCATGTTTTCTTCTAGTAATCTCGTAGCTTCATGTCTTACATTTATGTCTTTATTCCATTTTGAGTTGATTTTGTAAAAATTTAAAAAAATGAAGTTTGAATTTTTTTTGAGACTGTGAATGGGTATGAAAATCAATCAAACTTTCTCAAACAGTATTTTAAAGAGTAATGAAGCTATATATGAGCTTGCATTATTAGTTATTCTGCAACTTTCTTCAGTCCATTCAGAGGACACAGACACACTGTAACAAAAAGGTCAGATATAACTGAAGACAGAGTCTCTCCAACCAGAAGATACCATGCCAGGATCCTCAACTGCAACCCTCTGCCTCACTCACCTTTCCTGGGCTAAGCACTGTTGTTAGAGCATTCTGCAAATAGCTGCAACATATGACCAGCAAAATGTTCAAATTTAGCTCCATGTTTTAACACACCTGCTCGTCCACAATCCAAGTGTCACAGCAGTGGAACAAGTGTTGACTGTCATACCATAGTCTGTTCAGTCCAGCCCTGAATGTGTTATGAGTTCAAGACAAGAGTATAACTTGAGGCCCACAAAACATGTGAATAAGTATTTAAAATTCATACCATGCTAGTAAAACATGAAATACATTTTTTTCTATTTCTGTGTATTCTTAACATATTTTGATAGAAAAAAATATCTAAAATACATGTAAGGCTATGGTTTTATATAACAGAAATAAGCAAGATATCAAAGATAACAGAATTTAATTATTATTGTACATGTCTGGCTGCTCTATCAATCGGTCAATGATGTTTGCTTACTTATCTTACTTATCTTTCCTTCATTTTTACTTATGCTATTATAATAAAGATTGTCCCATAAGTTTTGTATCTTTAGTCATAATGCCATATTATATGATCATTCTTGAGTTATTATAGTTCTTAAATTTATATTAATTTTAATTTAGAGAAAGTTCACTCTTCAGAGGCAGAAGCAACTGAACTTATCAATAAAATTGTGAGCAATATTTAGATTTAGAAAGATTTGTGAATTTTATATATAATAGTCAAATATTATAAAAGAATCATATATGATAAATTAGTGTTTTAATAGAAACCTTTATAAATTATTTTAATTTCATTGTATAAATTATCACTTGTCATTTCTACCATTTAAAAAACAATATCCAGAGCCATACAGTAAGGTAAAAAAATCAGTATCACCCTTCAAACACATTGCTTCTACCTATCCTAACTTTAAGAGTTAGAAGAATTTTAACCACTGCAAAATGTTTTTCATTTGCCATATGTAACAGTTATAAATACCTCATAAATTTATGTATTTCTGGAAACACTTTAGAAGACAAAGAAGAAAGAAAAAGGGTCCTCTGCACACTTGAAAATAACTATTGAGCAGTAATCTACCATTTTCAAGCCTTCCAAAAGAGAAAGATATAGCAATTAACTAATTTGTGTCTTCATTTACCTACGTGCTTCTGCTGTCACAATATCCTTCATATTCTAACATGGAGACTATTTTTGATATTGGCAGTGACATAAATCACAAAACTTGAATGCATATGTTGAGGATATACAGTAAGAAAGCTTAAAAAGGGTTTTTCTTGAGGACTTCATGGTGTTATCTATGAGAAAGGATAGTTATCCAAGTAAGTTCTCAACACTAGATCCCGAGTGACATCAGTTCCCATTGTTCTGGAAGAAATCTGTCTTTTTGTGTCTATAATATGCATGGTTCTCCAATGGAAAGCCCAGAAAAAGAACACCTATGGATTGTGTGTGAAGGTGTCATTACACCTATTCATGGAAGCTCGGGTCCCACTGACAGGGCAATGTTGAGGGAGAAGACACTTTGATGGGAGGACTGTGTAAAACAGATAGCCAGAGTTATGAGAATAAGAGGAAGGGAGGTGTATCTTTGCATATAGGAGTGTGGACTAAGCTTTCATGTCTCATTATTTAAAAGACATAGAAGAGTAATATCAGCAACATGACAGAATAGGAAGCCCTCATCTAATTACTGGGGGAAAAAAATCACCTGACTAAAAGTCAATATATGGACAAAAACCCCTTTTGAGAACTCCAGAAATCAACTGGGAAGTTTCAATACTCCAAGCTAGCTCAAAGCTAAGGACAGTCATATTGAAATGGATAACCCAAGCATAGTGGTGCATGCCTGTAATCCCAGCTACTCAGGATGATAAGGATCATGAGTTTGAAGCCATCCTGGGCAACATAGTGAGATTCATCTCAAAAAGAGAAAAAATAAGTAAGAAAACCCATTTCATTTCAATTATGTTAGCTTTTCCCCCAAGTCTGCACCTATCTAAGGGGAAAATTCCAACTTACAGCTTCTCCCGTGGGAGATAAAGCAGAAGAAGTGAATGTATTTCCAAAGTCCCATCTTTGAGAGGATTGTCTGTGGAACTTATTTCTGTCTTATCTAATTCAGAACACTCATGCCCAGGAGCTCTAGAGGGCAAAAGTGAGCTGAGCAGCTTGTGGCAATGCTAGAGAATGTGTACTTCCAAAGATAGAAACAGCACAGCTTGCCACAATTAGGAGTAAGTACCCAGCTAGTGGCATTTGGGAGGGAAAGTGATGAGTGGGGCATGTGTCAAACATTCCAGCTCTCCAGGGAGCTTCCTGAGGCAGTAGTTTCTGGCTTACCTAAGAGTACTGATGAAGAACCTTTTGACCTGGGGCCATAGGGAACAAAAGAGAGATCAATGGCTTGTAACAGCACTATAGAACTTTTAATGCTGAAGAAAGACACAAGAGGGAGCAAGAGGCTACAAACTGTGAAAAACAAACCAGCAAACCTCTTTAATAGGTGCATCCCCAGAAAAAAATTGAGAGGGTCCCAAAATTTCTAACTGGGATAATTGGTGAAGGTCTTTCTTTGTACAAAGCCAGAATGTAAAGACCAAGAGATAGATGTTTTTCAGATCAACTCCAAATACAAATTTACAAAACACATAAAGAAATGGGAAAACATGGCCCAATCAAAGGAACAAAATAAATATCCAAAAACTGACTGTAAATAGATGGAGGTATATGAACTAGCTAACAAAAAATTCAAAATAAACATGATATAAATGTTCAATCAGCTCAGGAAAAGTAATAAATGAACAGAATGAGATTATCAACAAATAATTTTAAATAACTAAACAAATTTTGGGGCTGGGATTTAGCTCAGCTGGTAGAGCATTGCACTGCAGTCTCTGAGGTCATAAGTTCAATTCCCAGCACCACAAAAGTGGGAGAAGGGCCTAGCAATCCACTCCCAAGGCAATCCCAAAACAGTCAGCCATTGAAAACCCTATGAGGGTCACTATGAGTCAGATACCGACTCAATAGCACCTAACAACAACAACAACAAACAAATTTTAGAGCTGAAAAACACAACAGAATAGAAAAACTCATTGAGGTGTTGAATAGTAAACTTGTTCAACCTGAAAGAATTAAATAACTCAAAGACAGATCATTTGATATTATCCAGTCAGAGAAGCAATTAAAAAAGCAAATGAGAAAAAAGTGAAGGAAGTCTAAGGAACTTACAGGATACATTCAAGTAGATTGATGTATGTATTTGTAGTAGTTAAGAAAGAAAAGTGAGAGAAGAAACATTATATGAAGAAATAATGGCCAAATCTTCCCAAATTTGTGGAAGAAAATAGACATCTAGATTCAATAAGCCCAAAGAATACCAGCTAAGATTAATCCAAAGAAGTATACGCTAAGAGAAATTATAATCAAGTTGTCAAAATTCAGAAACAGAATTTTGAAAGCACCAAGAAAAAAAGTGACTTACTACATATAAGAATATCAATGGATTTCTCAGCAAAAATCTTGCTGGCCAGAAGGGTATTGGATGATATATTCAAAGTGCTAAAGGAAAAAATAAATTGGCAAATAATTCTATGTCTAGAAAAGGTCTACTTCAACAAGAGAACAGAAATACTTTCTTGAGACAAGAAAAGCCAGTGGAGTTCATTACCCCTAGACATGTTTTATAAGAAATGCTAGCCAGGCAAAATGGCACATGCCTGTAGTCCCAGCAACTTGGGAGGTGGAGGCAAGAGGATTGGAAGTTTGAGGCCAGAGGTACCCTGCATAATTGAGCAAGACCTTGTCTCAAAATAAATAAATGGGCTAAGTGTACAGCCTGGTGGTAAAGCACTTGCAAAGTATGTGCGAGACCCTGGGTTCAACTCCGAGTATTGTAGGAAAAAAAATACTAGAGAGAGTCCTTCAAGTTAAAACAAAAAGATGCTAGAAATTAACACAAGGCATATAAAAGAAGAAAGTACAATGGTAAATGCAAACATATGGTCAAATATAGAGTACTGTGATACTATAATGGTGGTGCATAAATCACTTTTAATTATGACATTAGTTCTAAAAGTCAAAAATATTAAACTAACTATTAAAATATGCTTCTTGTTGTTGTTAGGTGCCATCAAGTCAGGTTCAACTCATAGCAACCCTTATAGGGTTTTCAATGGCTGATTGTTATAGTATTGTTTTCAGGAGTGAACTGCCACATCCTTCTCCCAATTAAATTAAGTTAATGAACATTAAAAGTAAATTGTTGTCAGCTTAAAGTCAGTTGTTCATTTTTAAATATAAGATGTTTTATGTAAGCCCCATGATAAGCACAAATAAAATACCTATAGAAGATACACAAAGGAACCATGAGCAGTGGTTTATGCCTGTAATCCCATTGACTCCAGAGGCAGAGCCAGGAGGATCATGGGTTCAAGACCAGAGGCAGCTTGTGAAACTCAGATCCTGAGTCAGATGTTTTTTTTAATTTTTAAATGGGCTGGGAGAGCAGCCCAGTGTTAGAGCACTTGCTAAGTATATGTGAGGCCCTGGATTCAATCCCCAAATACCAAAGGAAAAAAAAAGATACACAAAGGAAAATAGGAAAGGAATCAAACATGTCATACAAAAGGAATCACCAAAATATAAAAAAGAGTGATAAGTGGGGCCAAAAACTATAAGACAGACAGAAAACAATGAAATAATAATCATAAGTTCTTCCCTATAAATTATCATTTTAACAATAAATGGATTAAATTCTCCAAGCACAAGACAGAGTGGCTGAATAGATTGTAAAAATCAACATTCAACTGTAAGAGGTCCTCAAGAGATGTTCCTATAAACATGCAATCTACCAAAACTGAATCAGGAAGAAATAGGAAATCTGAACAAACTTATAACTAGTAAGGAGATTGAATCAGGAATAAAAATCTCCAATAAATAAAAGCTCAGGACCAGATGTTTTCACTGGAGAATTCTAGCTAACATTTAGAGAAGAATTAACACCAATCTTTCTCAAATTCTTCCAAAATATTGAAGAGAAGGGAATACTACCAGACTCATTTTATGAGGCCAGCATTACCCTGATACCAAAACCAAAGACACTATACAAAAGGAAAACTTGTGGTTAGGTGCCAATGAGTCAGTGAGCAACTCATAGCAACTCTATGTACAACAGATGAAACACTATTGTCAGTGCTTCTCAGCTATTCATAGAGTTTTCAATGGTTTATTGTTTTTGGAAGTGTGTTGCTGGGTCCTTCTTCCAATCCTACAGTGCCTGGTGTTCCCAGGCGGTCTCCCATCTAAGTGCTAACCAGGTCCAACCCTGCTTAGCTTCCAAGATCTGATGGGATCAGGCATCACAGTGGTACCATTGCAGGCAAAAAGGAAAACTACAGGCCAATATTTCTGATGAATATAGTATACAAAAATTTTAATAAAAATACTAGAAAACTCAGATAACAACACATTGAAAGGCTGATTATATTATAACCAAGTATGGTTTTTTCCTGAGATGCAAAGATGGTTCAATCTATGAAATCAATCAATGTCGCTGGGTGCAGTGGCACATTCCTGTCTCAGCAGCTTGGGAGGAGGAGGCAGGAGGATCATAAGTTTGAGGCCAGAGGTAGCATGCATAACTTAGCAAGACCTTGTCTCAGAATAAAAATTAAAAAGGTGCTAGGGGTGCAGCTCAGTGGTAGAGTGCATGCAAATTATGCACAAAGCCCTGGGTTCACCCCTCCACCAGTCCCAAGAAAAATTAAGAAATTAAACAAACAAGTCAATCAATGTAGTATACCACATTAACAGAATAAAATATTAAAATCATATGATCATCTCACTAGATATAGAAAACCATTTGACAAAACTCAACACCTACTCAGAATAAAACATTCAGCAAACTAAGAGTGGGAGGAAATTACTTTAGTGTAATAAAAGCCATATATGACAAGCTCACAACTAACATCATACTCAACGGCAAAAAATCTGAAGGCTTTTTTTCTTTAAAATCAGTAACAAGACAAAGATGCCCATTCTCAACAATTCTATCCGATATAGTACTGCAAATCCTAGCTAGAGGACGTTTTCATTAATAGGTTGAAAGAGTTGATTGTTAAAATGCCTGTAGTACCCAAAGAGATCTACAAGTTCATTGCCATCCTTACAAACTCTTAATGGCATCTTTTTCTACCATATGACCCAGCTATAACACTATTGGGAATTTACCTACAGGGAGATGGGTCATCATACCACAGAGACACCTGCATCTCCATGTTCAATGCTGCACTTTTCAGAATAGCAAGGATATGGAATCAACCAAAGTGCCCTTCGACAGAAGAATGGATAAAAAACTATGGTACATATACACAATGGAATACTACTCAGCAATCAAGAAAAATGAAATAAAGTCATTCACAGCAAAGTGGATGGAATTAGAGAAAATTATCTTAAGTGAACGATCACAAGTTCAGAAAGAAAAACACCACATGTTCTCACTCATATGTGGGAGCTGAATCAAAATTATAAGAAGGAAAAATCCTTCAAAGGTCGGATCAAAATAAAAGGGAAAATAAAGATAAGAATGGTGTCAATATAAATGGTCTAGAAAATGCATGCAATTGTTCTAACAAGATAAAAACAAAGATCACTACAGGAAAAGTTTCTATCTTAAACAGAACTGGAACCCAAAGAGATATAGAAAAATATTACCAAGTAAAAGATAGAGAAGACTTAGATGGGGAGGGTGGGGGGGAAGCATACAAGAGGGTAAGGTGGCACCTATATGAATAATGTACATCAAAATGCATACATGGAATTGTCACAATGAAAAGCATGTCAGAACGAATCACGTTAAGGTATACATTAAAAATTTCCAATTAAAAAAAAAGAAAGAAATAGAAAAAAATATCCCAAAATTCACATGGAAGCTAAAAGGACCCTGAATAGATAAAACAATCCTGGGAAAGAAGAACCAAGCTGGAGAGCTCACAGTTTCTGACTTTAAAACATATTATAAGGTTGCAATTACCTCCACAGTATGGTATTGGCATAAAGGTAGACATACGGCCATTGCAACAGAATAGAGAGCCCAGAAATACACCTCCACATATATGATTAGGTAATCTTCTACAAAAGTGCCAAGACTATGCAATGGGAGACTGCCATTTAATAGTCTCTTCAACAAATGGGAAAAATGGATAGGCACATGAAAACAAATGAACTTTGACTTTTATCTCACAGGGTACACAAAAAAAATTCAAATTGGGTTAAAATTTAAAAGTAAGACCTGAAACTATAACATTCTTGGAGAAAAAAATTACATAGGGAGAAAGTTCCACACCATTGGTTTCACAATGTTTTCTTGGCTATGTCAACAAAAGCACAGGAAACAAAAGTAAAAATAAACAAGTGAGACTATATCAAACTACAAAGCTACACAGTGGAGGAAACAACAGAGTATAAAGGCAAATTATAGAATGGGAGAAATATTTGCAAACTATATAATTGATCTGAGCTTAATATTCAAAATATATAAGGAATTCCTACAATTCAATAACAAAAATAAATACCCCAATTGAAAGTTGAGAAAATATATTAAATATATTTCTCCACAGAGGACACATAAATTACCAATAGGTATATGAGAAGCTGCTAAACATTATTAATCACCAAAGAAATGAAAATCAAACCACAGTGAGATACCACATCACTTATGAAAATAACAAGTGCCAACAAGGATATGGAGAAAATGGAATTCTTGTACATTGTTGGTAGAAATGTAAAATGGTATAATTTTTATGGAAAACAGTATGGAGGTTGCTCAAAAACTTGAAAATAAGACTGCCATAAGATTCTGTAATCTTATGTCTGAGTATTTATCCAAAAGGATTGAAATCAGGATCTCAAAGAGATATTTGCACTCCCTTGTTAATTGCATGCTTGTTCACAACAGTCAAGAGGTGAAAACAATGTCTACTCGTGAACGAATGGATAAGGAAATTTTGGTATAGACATGCAATATAATATTATTCAGCCTTAAAAAAAAGATTAGCCTTGAGAACATTATGGTAAGTGAATAAGCTAGTCACAGAAAGGCAGACTTCATGATTTCACTAATGCGAGGATCTAAAGTAGTCGAACTCTTAGAACCAGAAAGTATACACAGTTACCAGGGGATAGAGGAGAATGAAATGGGAAGTTTCTTCACATGCTCCTTACTATAGACTTTGAGTCATGCAAGATGAAAAGTCTTAGAGTTCTGCTATATGACAGTGTGTGTAGAGGTAATAATACTGTTCTACACACTTAAAAATTTAAGAAGGGGAGTTTGACATTAAGTATTCTTTATCGCAATTAAAAGTAAACTTAAAACTTGTTAAGAGAGATGTGAACCGTAACTATGCTCTAAAAGCAGTTAAAGATCTAGGCATAAACAATCTAAATCATCTCATCCATTGGTTTTGAAACTTAGTTAACAATGGAATCATTCTTCACTTAGAAGTTTCCAATAAACCCAATTAGGAATCAATAAAAGTAGAACTGTTTGTGTTCAGCTGAGTTGTGAAGGAGGTTCCAGGTACCAGACAGCATGCACTAGACAGGCAATCCCCAGAAAATTCTTATCCAATCCAAACTCATTTTATAGATAAACAAACTGAGGTCCTTGGAGGAAAATGAACTCAGAGGACTACATATTGTGTCAGTAGCATGGCTCTGATTAGAACTCACATCTCCTTGTTCTCAGTTTAGTGTTCATTGTATTCTCATTAAGCTTCACATGCCTAACTTGAGAAATACCCAGTTAACTATCAGAGGCAACAGAAATGAAGGTACAGGCAATGGGCTGCAGAGGGAAGGAATTTTTAAGACTAATAACTAGCCAACACAGATTTCCAACTTCAACAGATTTTTAATATCTATTTGTTTCCTTTATAAAAATAATACCCATCCATTAAAGAAACATTTGAAACTGCATAAAAGTAGAAAAAGAAGAAAAATTTATAATGCCACCAATTATATGCACAACCATTAACACTTGAATGTCTTTTCTTTCTGGCTTTTAATGAATAGATTGTTGGGTTTTCACTGAACTGTTCATGTTGTTTGTTCAGTTTTGTATCCTTCTTTTTTTGCGCTATTACAGCATAAGCATTTTCCATTTGTAAACAACATTTTCTTTCATGGCTACATAAATATGCTTTGATGTAGTTTTCCACATGGAACATTTCTTTCTAATTTTTTTCACTGCTTCAAGTAATGTTAAAATGAACACATATCTGTGGATACAATAGTAGAACAACATATAGCAGTGTACCAGAGGTGAAATTATGGAATTAAAGAATTTAAAGTTCTTTAAGTCTTTTGGTACTTAGCATCAAATCTCTTAGATCTTTTATTTCCATATAGTTACATAAACATTTTAAAATTCTGGAAATAGAAATTAAGATAAAATAATAATGTTGTTGTTGTTGTTGGGTGCTGTGGAGTCAGGTGCGACTCAGTGACTCTGTGTACAACAGAATGAAACACTCCCTGATACCGTGCCATGCCCAGGGCTATCTCAGTGCTTCTCTGCTAATCATAGGGGTTTTGATAGACAATTATTTCAGGATTGTTTTTCAGGAGTAGGCTACTAGGTCTGTCTTCCATTTTTGCTGTGCTGGAGATCAAACTCAGGGCCTCAGAGTACACATAGCAAGCATTCTACCAGCTGAGCTAAATCCCAGCCCAAAATAATAATATTTACCATTATTCCCTCAAGGCCTACAGCCAGACAACTACCGAATATTCTCGTATATTCCTTCACTATCTTTTTAAAAATACTCACATAGTATACATATAATTACCAAGCTGAGACCATTGTGCATGAGTCTTTAACAGTTTGGTTCTTGGTAGAATCATTTGTAAGCATATTCCCATATTAATAAATAACACTTGAAAGCCAAACATACTTTACTTATTAATCACAATATGTCATCCCAGTAATACAGCCAAAGCATACCCCACTCAGAGATGTCCACTCCCAGTCCCACCACACTCATACTCCACACCCAAGTGACAGAGGTTACTGACGAGACCACCCCAATAGGACAATCCTCAGGAAGTCATCATGGTTGTAGTTCTCACGAGATTCCTCTGAGAAATTGACTCCAGCGTGGATATAGGCAATTGCACAAGCATTTCCCTAATTTGACCCTGCAGAGCTTGACTCAGTGATATTCCACCATGCCAGCCACCAGGAACAGCTATAAATATTGGATTTCTGCTTTTTATCAGAAGTATGCAAAAGTAGCATGGTTCAGGCAGAAACTTTGTCATCAGATTATCCCAGGTTCAAGGTATAACTCTGCCTCCCATTGGCTACGTTCCTTCGACTAATTTACTTAACTCCTCTTAGCCCCAGTCTCCTCATCTGTACAATTGAATGACAACAGCAGTTACCTCATAGGTTTGAGGTAATGATCAAATGATACAACGCATGTAAAGTACTTAGCATTATGTCATAGGCACTCAGTCAACCTGAGCTATAGTTATTATTTTGAGGTGTTCTGGCAACATTTTCCAACATTTACTCTCACAAATAGGCTTGCTCTTTATTGATCTATTGGCAGAAAATATTTTTTGACCAACAATTCTCAAAGCAATCATTGTGTTAGTCATGTTGCATCACTATAATAAAATGCATGAGATAAACAACTTAAAGGGGAAAATATTTGTTTTTGCTCATTGTTTCAGGCCACAGTCATTTTGGTTCCACTGTTTCTGGGCCATTGTGAGGCAGAATATTAATGGCAGGGAACAAGTGGTGGATCAGAGATATTCACATCTTGGCAGCTAGGAAGCAGAGAGAGAGCATGGAAGGTTTCAAGGAGAAAATATAACCCCCAAGGGCATTCCTTCAGAGACCCACTCCCTTCAATTAGTTCCCTTATCTCCTAACAGCCCAACAAATTATGAACCCATCAATGGACTAACGCATTGGTGAGGCCAGACCCCTCATGATCAAATCACATTCCCAAATCCACATTTCTGAACATTGCTACATTGAGGACCAAGCCTTCAACACATGAGCCTTAAGGGGGCATTCCAAATCCAAACCATGACAGTCATTACAGCAGTAAATACAGCAGTTCACAGTATTATATTTATCTTAACACAAAGGTTATGAGTAGCTCCAAGCAATGGAAATTTTCATTAAGTATTTTAATAAATTTATTTCAGTCCTTACTATTCCCAGGAGCTTTATAAAATAGTATCTTCTTCCATTTTTGCAAGCCTGTAATGTTTTACTGTTGCTATTTTGCAAATGAGCAAATTGATATAGACAGTTTAAGAAACTTGCAAAAAGTCACACAGTTAGAAGTGGCAGAATTTGAATCCAAGCTTGTTACAGCCTCAGATTTGGAGGCTGCTTCTTTCTCTTAACCAGGTGCTGCATGAGAGATCTGCTTTGAGGTGAAAACATCTGGTATAAGAAACATCAATTTTAACTCCACAGCTGCCCTTTCCTCCTCTTCTCACTTTTACCCAAATCTTCCTCTCTCTGGGCATAATGACCCAGGAATTTGCTAACATGTCCTTCTACCAAGAGACCCTTTGGAGACTCAAACATACTTACTATATGGTTTTAGAGTCCCACTCCAAATCTTTCTTTTTTTCTCATTCATTAATAAATGATGATGGAGTACAGAGTAATACAGCATTGGCTTTTTCCATTATGCATCCTTTATATCACTTCTAGCAACACTTTCATTGACCCATAAAGTTTATGGAGCCTTATGGCTAGTATGTAGTTAAACTCTGATATTTTTTTGAGTTATCTATCCCTATTTTTCCAATATACTCCCAAATCTCTCTTTCATTCATTCACTGAACTTTTGTATTTGCCGTGAAAGGTACCTATCACTGGACTGTGGAGAGGCTAAGAAATGTCCAATATTGTTTTCATTGCCTCATCTGTCTTTTTTGGCCTCCTGTGGTTTCTGAAGAAGGGACATTCCTGGATTTACTAGGTAGATTCTGTTAAAATAGGACATGAAGCCTTCTCAGGAAATTAGTGGATCTGTGGAATAAATGTTCCAAGTGTAAGTAATCCATGTGACTGCTCTGTATGTGGATGGATCCTGTGGCACACCATCCAGATGCTCTGCCAGCTACCAGGAACATTGGTGGCTTACCGCTCTCAGCTGGAACCCCTCTGGGTTTTGTCTTTGCTTGTTGTCTAGTTAAAGGCTTTTCCCTTTCCCTGAGACAGCTATTACTCAATGGCTGGTTGGTCACTGCAGGAGTATAATGTCCTGGCCTGCTTCCCCTAATTTGGTATAGTTCTGAGAGGGAACTCCGGCTTCCAGGTTCCCTGTAGGATTAATTGAGCCTTTGTTAGGACTGAATTGACTTCTAACTCTTCCCCCTGGCCAATCTTCCTTCCTTCACCTCCCTGCAGGTGTTGATCCTGAAAGCCACTCTAATAACCTTCTTACATACCAATATCCAAAAGTCTCACACAAGTCCTAATTTGCTTTCAGAGAACTTGCCTGGGACACTGGTCCCAGTTTTTTCATCTCCAATAAGGGAACTATGCACCTGTCCTGCACAGCTATCTGTGAACATGAGTGAAGTACAATGATCCAAGTGCAAAGTATATAATACAATCAGCAGAAGCACCAGCAGCAGCGGCTCCCATACACCTGAATGCACTTCAATTACAGAATTGAGGATACAGTTCTTCAAACATTATAAAACCATTGGTATAGTGGCAAAGAGAGTCACTGAAAATTACAGCCTCTGGGTTGGAGACCTATCCCTGATGTTAACTTGTCCCATGACTCCAAGTTATTCTCTCTGCTGGGCCTCATTTTCTTAATCTACAAAATAAAAGAATTTGTCTTATTCCCTCCCACACACACTTTAAATGAATTTATGTGATCTCTGCTTTGAAAAAATTTCTTTTTTTGGAAAAATCATTCACTATGAGCCAAAAGCATACATTAGGAACCTAATTATTCATAACTCGTACAATGGCCTCTTCAGGCCTTGCCTTGAAAAACCTGTGATCTAAGACTGACTAACATGTGTGGGGAATCATCACCTGGGCAGCCTTCCTAGATTCAGTATGCCACTTATTTATAAAGGAAAAACCTGCCACAATGCTTAAGTTTCCAAGTGTTTAGGGAACAACTAGAAGGAAATAGAAACTAACATATGTTGGACACCTGTGCATTATTTACTTTTGCATCACTGTGAGAAATACCTGACATAAACAACTGAATGAGAGAATTTATTTTAGCTCATGGTTTCAGAGGGTTCAGTCTATGGCTGATTGGTCCCATGCACTTAGGTAGAACATCACGGGAGCAGAAGCAGGTAGCAGAGGAGCTTCTTCACCTCATTGTGGACAGGAATCAGAGAAAAAAGGACATACAGAAAGTTGTAAAGGCAAGATATAGCCCCAGGACATGCTCCCAGTGACCTGCTTCCTCCAAGTAAGCCCCATCTTTTACTTTTCACTGTTGTTGTTGTTGTAGGTGCTGTTCAGTCAGTTCTGACTTACAGCAACCCACATAGGGCTTTCTGGATTTTGTTTTTTTGTTTTTGTTTTTGGTTTTTGCAGTACTGAGGGTTGAACCCAGGGCCTCGCACTTTGCATGCTTTGCAAGTACTGTACCACTGAACTGCACTCCTATCCCATTTTTTTGCTTTTTGAGACAAGGTCTCACTAAATTACACAGATTGTCTCTGGTCTCAAACTTGCAATCCTCCTGCCTCTGCCTCCCAAGTCGCTGGGATTATAGGCAAGCGCCACCGCACCTAGCCCACATAGGGTTTTTGATGGCTAATTGTTTCAAGATTGCTTCTGGAGTGGATTGCCAGGTCCTTCTCCCATTTTAGCAGTGCTAGGGATCAAACCCGGGTCCTCAGAGAGTGCAGTACAGTGCTCTAGCAACTGAGCTAAACCCCATCCCTAAATCTTATTGCACTGTAATATATGTACACTGGGCAGCTCCTTGAGGACAGGCCCATATCTTTCTTCTTTGTATCCAGAGCAGCTAGCATGATAGCGATCACCTGTTACTAAATACATGCTTATAACATTAATTACTTCAAGATTTCTCCTCTGGGCATTTCTATCATTTTATCATACAATCAACCTTGCTATTTTACCTTCACACTTTTTCCAAAAATGATCAATCTTGAGACAGGTAAATCAATCCCAAATAACAAAGACATAGCTTATAACCCCCAATTTATACAGTGAGCCCACTCATTTGGTCCCTTTGAGATTTAATAGCAGGCAAACAAGGCCCATCACTGGCTACCTGCCTGAACTTGGGTCACCTAAGCCAGCTGAGCAAGTGCTCCCGTTGATTATCCCTAAAAATCCATTATGCTTGTGGGAGCCAGTGCATCTTATGATGGTGTAATAGCTCCTTCTTATCATTTTTAACCATGCCCACAAAAAGCATCCTAAAGGTATTTGATCATTCAATTAGACTAAATGAGGCCAATGTATACTCTGCGGCCTCTGAGGTTATCATGCTTAATAAAATATACTTTGTATAAGCCCCAGGAAGGCTGTAATTAAATTTACAAGTTGCCTTCTTCACAACTTTAACAAAATATGTCTGACTGTTGTGTGTGTCTGTCTGTATGTTTTGTAAGTGCATGTGTGTGTTTTAAAGTCCTGTTCCATAAGGATTATAGCTCCCCCGCTGTTTGGAAAAGATCATTTCACTTGTAACACTAATAACTTGAGCAGGGAAGAAGCTGGCCTGGTGAATGGAATGCACTTCACTGCACATCTTGGCTCAGCTAGAAATTGGAAACAGATGGTCCTTGCGGCTGGTTTCCCACTCGAGCCCGCTCACTGCCAGCCTGTGGTCTTCAGTGGGCTGCTGCTGGCAGTCTGTGACTTGAACATAGTAGGACAGTGGCAAAAGAAATCAAATCTTTTCCAATGAGCAGCAAGTTATAATGAAATTTGACAGATCTGACATTCTATACCTAACATCTAGTTAGAATATATTAACCTTTTAGTTTTCTTAAGCGCCTTGCATAGAAGTTGTGAATACACTTATTAGAGGATTGCGTTTTTTCTTTCTTTTTTTTTTTTTTCTTTTTAACAAAGGGCAGAAAGTTTAGTCCAATCTTGGGTGGCAGCTGGCTAACAGAAAATGCAGTGAAAGAGTAAAAGTCAAAGAGTTTCTAAATGGAAATGAGACAAGAATTGCCACCAAGAAGAAAATTCTTTGTAGGACATATAGAGTGAATGTCTGCTGAAAAAATTACCAATATTTTTCTCAAGAAAAAAATAGACAAGCACATGCATACATAACACAATAAAAAATCTGAGCACTCTCTGGGCATATCATTAAAATAGATGGGGCTGTCTGGACCCCCTGACATTTTCTTCAGTTCTGCCTTTTTCAGCTTTGTGGCATTCACCTCTGTCATAGAGTGAAAACACCATGCCATGTGTCTTGGGGCACTAGTTTATTCAGATTGTCACCCTTTCACCCCATAATTATGTATACCTCTGCAGAGGATTTTGCCGTTTTCATCAAAAGATAAAGGATAACTCTTCCCCCAAAGAACTGGGCATTTTTCTGGGCTTTGGAGGAACTAGATTTCCTATCCTTTTATGTTAATTTTTTTCTTATCTTGAAGCTTACAAGTAACTACACACTTTTTTGAAGAGTTAGACAGTGATGTCCTGTACACCATTTTAGGATTTTCCACTTTATTATTGTCAGAGGAAACACCTGAGTGTTAATAGCTAATCCCTCTTCAACACAGGCTTTTCTTTTCTCTCTTTTTTTTTTTCTCATCTTTTTTTAAATCTTAGATACCCATTACCCTAAAGTGAACTTCTCTTCAGCTTCAGCAATGGAATATACTTCTAATTTCATCATTTCCAGAATTCCAGTAATTCAAGCCATACGTATTGGTTAAGTCCAACATTTAACTCTACAAAAGAAATATCTTCTGGGAGCTAACTGGTTGGTACAAGAAAAGCATGGGATTTTTTTGTCAAGCAGATGTAGGGATGAATCTTTGCTCTGATTGTTTAACATGCATCTGTCAGGCAAGACTCTTATCTTTTTGACCCTGACCTGCAAATTAAAAGCAATAATACCAGCTTCCTAGGGTCATTGTAAAGGTTTCATGGCATATCATACCCAAAAGCACCTTAAGAAGTCCCTCATATATAACAGATGCTAAATCCTGTAATTTTCCTCCTTCCACAGGTTAAGAGGCAATATCAGAGAAGTGAAGCTGTGGACTCATAATTCCTATCCATGGATCTTCCTTCCTTCTCTAACTGGAGTTACAGAAGGAGTTTATTTTCCTGTTTATAAGATGGGGTTAATAATAGGTCCTACCTCATTAGAACCTACCTGGAAAAAAAATAGATAGATAGATAGAGATATATACATATGAAGATCTTGGAATAGCACCTGGCCAAGAAAAAGCACTCAATACATGTTAGCTCCATTCAAAATCAAGTTGCTCTTCTAGAGTTTCACATTTCCAAGGGTCCTAGAAACAAAGATTTAAAAGGAGGAAAAAATTTTAATTGCCTGCACTGAAGAAATTGCTATATAATGGAGGCATAAATGAATGAATGAAAGACATATGTTCATCAAAGACAGGTAGTAACACAGTCCCTCTGTATGAAGTACCAATGGATGATACAGATAAAGAAGCCACAGGAAGTCAAGGAGTTGAAGATCACCATGGATTAGGACCCTGCCCAGGAGCACTAAATTGGGAAGGCAGATGATGTATGAGGAGGAGCAATAGCCTGAGCCAGCATAAAAGAAGGGGTTGTGTAAGCATGAGGAGAATGCAACTGAATCCCAAATTGACTAGAATTCTGTGGCTTCTTACCATCTTTCTCTAACCATTTAGGAAGCCCCTACAATTTGCCTAGTGTTTGTAGCTACTCAGATGAGTAAGCCACAGTCCTTGCCCTTGAGAATCTCAAGGTACAGAAAAGAAGACAGATTGGGAGATTCCAAGAGTGCATGCTCAGAGTTGCCATGGAGCAAGGCAGAGTTTGTTATGGAAGAACAGAAGGTAAGGACCTTACCCAGCCTCACAAAACAGGACCAGAAGTGGGAAGAAAAAGGGCTTCCCTCAACAGGGGAATAATAAAAACAAAATATCAGCAACAATACAGTAACCATGGCTGAGCACTCAATATATATCAGGGACAATGCACATAAAGCATATTTTTGCTTATAACTATAGCTATATATATATATATACATATGATATATATCTATATATAGATATAGATATAGATATAGATATAGATATATATACATGCCCACACACACAGTCTGCAGTCATATGATCTTGGAAGCTGAGGAAGGTCAGCCTGGTTAGTCCTTGGGTGGAGGACCATCTGCGAACACCAAGTGCTGCAGGCTACGGAGAAGGACCTGGCAATTCACTCCAGAAACAATCCGCCATTGAAAATGTGAACAGCAGAGAAGCACCAACAACAGTGACACGGTGTTGTGGAGTGTTTCTTTCTGTTGTACACAGGGACACTATGTGTCAGATCCAACTTGATGGCACCTAACAACATACATATACACATACACAAACTTCATAAATATTATTGTTTTGATTTTTGTTGATTACTATATGACACATAGAATCAGAAAGCTTAAGGAACCTGGGAGAGGTCCCACAGTAAGTAACCCCTCAGGTTATGAGACTTTAGACACAGTGATCAGAACTATTCTACTATCAAGATTCTGAAAACCATTAATTTTCCACTACCTGTGGTCTTTTAGTGACATATAATAAACACCAAAACCTCTCTTTGGTATTGTACACATCTGTTGGCAGTAGAGTCTTTGAGGCCTTTATCCAAATGCACTGCAGGAATGACCCAGGTGGGAATCCTCCATCCTCTGTGCTCTCTGAGGTTCTTCCCATTAAACAAACAGGGACAGTTTATTTGGAGAGCATTGGCCCAGCTGACCAGACTGAGACTAGACAGTGACTTACACTTTGCCTGAGGCTTCCTGTAATAAGTCAATTCCCCTTCTAATGCTTCCCCATCATCACTTGGACCTTATTCCTCATCTCTTGACTCCAAGGCTCGAGGCATTCCCACTTCTTGTAATACATTGTCAAAGGAAGTAAGAAAGCCCAAATTCTGACGGGCTTGGTTCTTGATGAGAGTGCTGGTTTTGCCTTAGATTCACTCATGTGCACTGGGAAAAAGCATTCAAATGACAAGAGTTAAATTCAAAACATGTAGCCGCTTTCGGTTTTTTTCTGACTGAAGGCAAACCATTTAGATGTTTGTTTCCGAAAAGGCATCTGTCAGCAATCAAAGGGGAAAAAATGCATAAAACAAATGCAATTGTTTGGAGTAGCATTTCCTGGATCATGTTAAATGCTTGAATTACTCCCCATTATGCTCACCAAATAATTTTATTTCCCACAATAATTGCAATATTTAACATGTTTTATTTAATCTGGTTTTAAGGCTATTAACAACAGGCCATGCTGTGAAGAGACTGAGTGCTGTATGAGGAAGGACAGCTTCCTCCAGCATCTCAGACAACAATGATAAAGTCAAATGCACATAATTGTTCCGGATTTAAGACGCTATTATCCAATGACATTTATCATTTCTCTTCTCAAAACTTGTATCATCTCCTGCACAATTTTCCGAGGACACCATCGTTCACAAAGTGAAATCTGGACTCCAGTTTACCTTGTACCCCATTCATTCATAAATAATGGGCAACACATAGGTGTTCTGTGTCTCAGGAATGCAGCAGCTGGGACAAGAGATACCTCCACCTTCAGAGGTTGCTTACAGACAAAATTAGATATCATAAAGCTGTGGGCTCTCAAATACAAGACGCCCACATGCCTTTATACCCTGAGAGAAAGCTGGAGACCCTAAAGCAAGGAAACTTTGGTTTTGACTGCTCATTACAGGCAAGTAGGGATGGATGAAATGGATTAAGAGGTTGATTCAAAGAAAGAATGCTACTTTATTTCTTTTCTTCTTTTTCTTTTCTTTTCCTGTTTTTTTGTTTGTTTTTGTTTTTGTTTTTGTTTTTTTTGAGAGAGAGAGTGTGGTTCTCTTTTACATTTATATAGATTTTACAACTTTTTTTCTTATCTTCTCCAAATGGTAAACTGAAAAAAAGCTAGGTCACTTTAATGATGTTGCAGTTTCAAAGGGCTGTAAATATTTTGGTTGGGAAGCTCAGGGCAAGTTTCTGGGAGACAGACAATGTGCCATTTGGTGAACACTGAAGCTAACTTAACATACCCTGTGCTTCTGCAGACTCTTCTGAAAAGAGGAGAGAATAAAGTGATACAGAATACAGAGGCTTCCTACGAGTGATAGCAACATCTACAGTTGATAATAATTCAGTACCACCTCCCACCTCACATTATTAGAAAAAAATCCCATTACAATGGCAGATAAGAAAGAAGAAAATGCCTGACTTATTATATTTATGGTTTACTCCTAGATGAAGTTTGTGCATCAGCTTGAAATCTAAAAGAAAATAAAAAATAAAATAAAATTCTGGTGCAACTAAATAAAACTTGTTTAATGAAATTATTTTTGTCAAAATGGCTATCTACTATATCATCATGATGCTAAATGGTTAAAATAATACCTACTCAAGAAGAGATTAGGAATAAGAAGGCATAAAGCCATGAAATTTAACCTTCTTTGAACTTAAAACATGATCTGGAAAAGTTTATCTAAATATTAGTCAGTCAAAAATATGACTAGAAAAAAAAAACATTGGAAAGTTGGGCTGTAACCATGCAACTTTTAAAATAATCACAGTTTGATCACCCTGAAAAATAGTAGTAAGTTCTCGCATGGTTTGGAATGCCGGTATTAAAGGCCTGTGTGGTAGAGAATAGTAAAATTTCACTGATAGGATCTGGGGGATCAAAGGATCACTTATATTCAGGAAAAGTTAGGGTGTGTTCAGCATGCTGCTCTTATAAAGTAATATCTGCAGCTCCTAATAACACTAAGTCTGAAAGAAAAAAATCTAACAAATCCAAGTCATTCTATTTCTTTCTCCCCTTTAGTTCTGAAAAAAAAAAAATGACTTGAAATTCAGAAGTTGTTTGGGATTTTTCTCATTTAAAAAATATTATTTTATGGCCCTTTTTATTGGTAGGTCCATGTTGTGGGGCTTGTTTGTTTGTTTTGTCATGCTGGAGGCAGGGGGAAATGGATGTGTGGTTTAAAGTCCCTATAAAGAAAATGGCTAAGTTACAGTAAGAAAATCAGAGCTTATTTTCCCTGATTAAGGAGGTACTCATGAACAACAACATGTCAAGTTTAGCCTGAATTCTGCTAAACTGAATTGATGGTGACTGATTATTTACAAAAAATGGAGAAGTCTGGAATTATTTTTTAAGAAAAGACACCCAAATATATAGATGGTGCCTAGCCTAGCCTTGGATAGAACTTGTAACATATCAGTAATGCATTTATTTACTCACATGAAAACATACATCTAAACACAATGCCAGGTGAACTGAAAATCAAGGGACTTGGATGCTGTCATCTCTTGTTTAGGGTCCTTCACAATCAAATTAACTAATGAATTAATCTTTAAAAATTAAGGTACAGAGGAAGAAATATTCCCCCCCCCCATTTTTATTACTATTGTTATTCCTTGGAAAACCTGTTCCGCTATTCTCAGATTTAGTTTTAGACTTTTTGCCTTGCTTCCAACAGAGATGTGTAACACAGCAAAACTGAACTAAACATTTCTTTAAATGCGCAGCTCACGTTCTTGAGAAAAGTGGCTGTGAAAAACAGATACTGAATCAGACTTAAAGTGGGGGGAGCAGGAAAAAAAAAAAGCCCAAAACATTGCATGATAGTCTCTAAGCAGTTCCATCTGTCAAGCAGAAATTTTAGGCTAATAGCCTGTGGCGATCTCCCTCCGCAGTCCACTACCTGCCTTTGTCCTATTAAATCTCTTTATTCTCCTTAAAAAAAGCAGGGGGGGGGGGTTGTTGGAAGGAAAGGAAAAACCTTGCAGACTAAAATCATCTGAGTGATGAAGCCCTAATTTTAACCACCTCCCTTTGATGTGTAGCAGTGGG
Organism: Pedetes capensis; assembly: GCA_007922755.1. NCBI lineage: Eukaryota > Metazoa > Chordata > Mammalia > Rodentia > Pedetidae > Pedetes > Pedetes capensis. The sequence continues at coordinate 40,048 of VMDO01002415.1, read as the reverse complement.
CTCTTGTTTTTTAAAAAGGAGAGAGAAGACAGTGCTAGCAGCAGAAGACTTTTCATCTCCACTTCACCTTGCCACTGGGTCTGTGAGAGATTGGTTCATTGTCAAGGAGATTTTTTTTTTTTACCCATGATTCCATATGGTATGGACCGGACTACATGTTGCCCCACATGCCACTGCAAATGTTTTCTCAATTAGGTGTCTTATCTCCCGTGAGTTAGCATCAGATGAAGCTTGCTGACAGCGTAATGGCAGGGAAAGCTTCCGACGGCTCCATCAAATGGCAGCTCTGCTACGACATCTCGGCCAGAACTTGGTGGATGGTGAGTTGGCAGCCAGGACTGCCTTTTTTTTTTTTTTTTTTTTTTCCCCTCCCTTTTCTACTTTCCCTCCCTCTTTGACAAAATGTCCCAGACCTCACATTCATCAAATTCACATTTGATTTTTTTCACACTCTTCAGTGAGGCAGTCTCACACTGCTTCCTCTTGCCACCTCCCTCTCTCTGTCACTCTGCAACTTGAGTTCCCAGCAACGCTTGCCCTCGTTTTCCATGGGACAGTACTTGGAGTTTTCTTTTTCTTTTTCTATTTTTTTTTAAGAGTATCAGAAGTTTTAAGGTGGAAGTAGTTATCTTACCCACGCTGTCTTGGGGTAGAAAAAGAAACAATTTTCCTGCCCCTCAGGTTTTGTCCCCTCTCCCTGGTATCATATCCCCTTTACTTTTGTTTTCAGGGATACTTTGGGGTGCATGGTCTTCCTTGTCTGTGGTATTTTCTGAGAATGCACGTTGGGCACTGGGGAGAAGCAAGCCCTGAGTGAATTCTAGTCCTGCCCCATAACTGGATTGCCTGAAGTCACCTGTGAGAGTCCTCTGGGTCCCCACTCCGTATCTTCCATCAGGGGACCAGGAGCTCACATCCAACTTTTCCCCATTTGTTTATGTCAGAGCAGGTCTCTAGCCTCTTAGGAACTCCAGCTCTGAGTGGAAAAGACCCACACACCCTTTCTTTTTAGTTACTCTGGGTCCAAATAAAGTTTTAATAAAGTTGTATCATTCGGCTGCAGAATGAGTTAACTCACATGTCATGGTCAACCAGGCCAGACAACCTTTGACTTCTGGGATCTGTAAGAGGTAGAGTGAGTTGGGAGGATGCACAATAGCTCATTGTCACAGGAGACGCAAGTCCTGTGAGGAAGAAAGTCCTCCAATCATTACTGTCCTCGTTAGAGTACTGTCCGTTAAGGATTAATTCGTTAGCAGTGCATTTCTAGTTTTCCGTAATTATTATTCTTGCGGCAAGCGTGAATTCTTCCAGGGAGTGAAAAAAAAGTTTGCTGCCAGGACAATGAATGTATTATCCGTTCCTAACTGGACCGTGAACTTCAGCTCATTTCACATAGATATCAGTTTAAGAAAAAGAGAGTGATGTTGAAGGGAGAGACTGTCGAATGGAATTACAAAACAGGGCATGGTTGGTTTCACTGTATGATCGGCAGAAAGAGTTCTCCTTTCCCCTTCCTGGACCAATGGTGGTATCATTTTGGCAAGTCCTAGGAATTCGGAGGACTGAGAGACTATTAAAAGTGAGCTACCGCATGATTCTATTCGGCTGCTTCTTGGGATACAGTGTGTCCATTCCAAGGACTTGAGTAAAAATGATTATGGGTATGTGTGTATATGCGTGTTTTAACTTGCAATTTCTTAGATATTAGAAACTTTATCAGTGATTTCAAGACAATGTTACATGTAGCTTTTAGCTAATGAGTCTAGCAATCGACTATCCATTTCCAACTTGAACTTTTATTCAGGACATTTATTTTCCCTTTAGAGTTTCTGCCAGAAAGAACAAGGTTTATTTGTAGTGATGATGTTGACTATTGCTTTGACTTACACAGCTTGTTAAACACTAGAAATGAATATACTGAGTGGTTTGGCTATTATTTTCTAGGCTAAATTGGAAGCTTTAAAAAAAACTGTGTGCTGATGTCATTCTGGGTGAAACATTCTACTTCCTTGTATTTTAAGAGCTCCTAGATTTTATAGACTGTTACTTTTTATGGCAAATTGTGTCATCTTTTTTATTTCTTGCAAAGATCACCAAATGCTTCTTATTTTAAACTTGGAAAACTGTAATTTCTTTTTTGTAAAGTTTGCTTGGAAGTTGTTTTTCTTTTAAAATTATTTTACAGATGTTTTACCGCTGGGAATATAACATATAAAAGTGGTGGAAACATTTAGCAATGCAGTTGACTAAAAATAAACAATGCTGAAAGCTCACACGCTGCTGTTTAGGCTGCATACTACCAGGAAGTTGATCTCAACTTCAATGCTTCTAGATCTTTGGTTGGAAAGGGGATGAGAAATCAGAGCACTCTTTAAAGAAGTTGCAGAAGTTACCACAGGGAATAAATCAAATTTTTTGTTTCCCTTAAAGGTGACCACACACCATAGCATTTTAGATCTACCAATTACAAATAATTCTAGTGTAAATTTCCGATTATCAGTGGGAAATTGAGGAAGGACCTTGATGAAGGGGGAGAGAACTAATTAAAATAATACAACTTTTGCTTTTTCTCTTAGATCCCTGTCCTTGAATAGCACTCACTCCCTCTCCCTCTGTATGCCCATCTCACTATCCCCCAAACAATTTTTTCCCAATTGTAAAAAGACCAAAACTTTCCCCTGGCTGATATGGTTATTTAACCAAAGAATAGTACAAGGTCTGAGTTTCACACTAAAGGCAAATAAAGCTTTAAAATTACCTCATGCGTCATCTGGCTGCACAGACTCCGGGCTCATAGTGGGAACCTCCGGCTTGGTCCTCCCAGCATACAAAGGCAACTCAGTGAATGCCCCCTCCGCCCGTGGAGACTCAGCCTCAGCTGCCAGCACCAGGATATGCAATTTTGCTTTTTAATGAATCGTAAACAATTTGTATGGCAAATGAGTTTGTTTGTTTTAGTTTTGGGGCATATGTTGGACCAGGTTGTAGACAGTCATTACCTATTCCAGAATTTTAGGTGAGAATGGATAGAGCCCCAGCTCATTTTTATTTTTCTAAATAATAAAGGCACACTAGGATGAAAGAAACTGGTTAATAAAAGACTGGGAATAACAACCTCTCTCCTCTTTCTTTCCCTCTCTATCCCCACCCCCTCCCATAACTCACTTCAGCTTACAGTAGGGTTTTAGTACACTTTTTGATAACTGGAAGTCGGTTGACTGGATTAATCTTTATTCTTTTTAATTATAAATTTTAGCTTTCTCTTTAAAAGACTACTACTGTATAAGAAAGTTATTTTATAATGTGAAATACTGAGAAAAGATATCTCTGTCCTCTAATGGCTTTTTTGGTTGAAGTTAATATTGTCTTCAGGGACATGATAAATGCATTTTTATATCAAAATGGAGTGAGAAAGGGCTCTTGATATCCCAAAGCCAAATGAAAACTTTTACTCAAACCCATAGAGTTGTAAACAAGTTTGAAGTTAAAAAGTGACCAGGGTTCAAGCATGTACATTATAACAGTAATTACCTTTGTCGCTGACACTTATGAGAAATCTTTTGAGCCATTTTTCTATTGCTTTAATCATGCAAATCAAGAAATAGATATTACCTATCAACTTAATCTAGCTGTGCTATGAGATCTCTGGTTGAAACTTTCAAATAAAAAAAATTAAAGAAACACTTTATGAAATTTTTCTTGCTCCTAACGAAAGGGAAGTGCGCCGGCTGCATGTATATTCTTCAAAACATAATTCCATCCAGTAGAATACCTCCATTCTACCTCTGTGGCATTAAAACGAAGGAATAATAAGTATTTACCACTTTGTAGTAATTTGATGATAACAATGTTTTATGGGATAATTTGTACATGAATTCCAAAAATGCACTTGTCTTTTTTCTGCCATTCAGTTTAAAATCTGTGGTAAATAGGAAATGAAGGCTACTAGATCATTCTGCAACCAGCCTCACCCAGGCCAAGTCCCCAAGCACTTATTTGGGAACATGCTCTTTAGAAAGCGATATACAATTTTTCAATTAATAATTGTCTGACATTTAATTCAAATTTTTATAATTCAGACTTTATATACCAGGAAAATACTTGGGCAAGAAGGAAATACTATGTCTTGTGGTACAGATACCTATTTTATTAAAGTATACATGTTAACTTAGCAAGCTACTTCTGTAAAATATTGTCTTATTATGCTTAACAATTAAAATCAAACCCTCAACTCCAGCCTGCTTCCCAAATGACTGGTGGCCTTGACTGCTATAGACACAAAATTAAGAACTCATATTTCATGGACACTTTTATTGTTATTTATTTGGATTCACATTTTAAGTTGTGTTTACCATTTCAATTTTTTAAATGTTCATTCTCTACTGAACAACTTTTGTTAACAGCTATTTTCTATATGCCTTGAAGATATTGCCTAATGAAGACTTGGTTAGGAATTTGCACTAACTCTTTCATGATAATGATTAAAATAACTTGGAATGATTAAAATAACAATGGCTGTAAATGAAAAGATTCAAAAAGAAGAGAGTTGGGAAATAATAAAATATATCATTCTCCACACGGTATATTTTTTAAAGAGTCCATGGTAAACATATTTATATACCTTGTGTTTCACTCATTTTCCCTCTATATATAAATTATTTTTTGGACCATGCAGTGGCTCTATCTGAGCTTATTATTAAGTGCACAAATTTTCAATTTTATCCACCATTGTAAATATATGTAGCTATATTAGTTTCCAAGAATATCTATTAACTGCAATAGTTTCTATACATGCCAAACATTATTTTCTCACAGTATTAGCAGTAATTGATTCTAAGCAAAATCTGAATGAGATAGGGTTAGTTTTGTTGGATTTTTCCCCTCCCACATATGTTAAGAATTTATCCTTATCATTTTCTTTTAGATTATCCCTGTACAACTTCTTTTAAAATACCATTTACTATTCTTAGAAAAAAGCAAATACATTAAACTAGTTCCTCTTTTTTCTTTAAATCTAATTGTGATCCAAATGTACTTCACTTGAAAATGTGATTGGTTGCTTAAACTAGCCTATGCACTTCTACTATCTTTTTAGAAATCTTGATTTCCTGTTGTTATGCTCATATTTCTCCTGTGAACTTTAGACAGTGAAATAAATGCTTTGTCCTTACTTTCTAGTTGATTTTCCTTCACCTGTCCTGAATGTTGTCAGGAATGTTTCTAATTTAAAGCCAAAAGAATCAGGGGCTGATTAGAAGACAGGAAATTGGGGGATTAAACTGTCTGGTTGCACTTCCTTCACTTATCAGCACTCAGTAACTCACTCTAGATAACAAACTCAACAGGACAGTTTTTACAATGCACTGTTCCTTCTGGATGTTTGCATATAGATATACAGTGCCTCAGAGTACGTATGTGTGCGTGTGTGTGAGAGTGCATATGTATCTGTGTGTATCTGTGTGTGCACTCATGAGCATGACAAGAGAAGAACCAGCAGCTGCTAGTTATAAGTGAATACTTTTAAGTGGGATAGTTTTGAACCAAAGGAATTCATACAATGGGCATGAAAAGTTCATTTGAAAGCTATAATCCCAGGATATTCTCAAAACTTTCTTATTAAAACAGTTCTGTGAAACCAAGCAAAAAAAAAATGGCATACTAAAGGGAAAAAGTAAGATGCACTATTTTGGAAATGACAAATAGCTCACTATAACCCTATTCAGTCCATCTCTTCTCAGTTCTACTCAGAACTGCAGACACATTGAGTAGAGAGGGGACCCAAAAAGAGTGGGGGAATTAATCCAATAGGTTCCCAAAGGCATTTTGAGGTAGGTTCCCTTGGCACCCACTGAGAAAGGTCTCTTTCTTACTGTGACAGCAGGTCTGAATGTTCCAAGTGAGCATATATTATAAAATGGGGGCTTGGCAGGGAATGAAATAGTAGATCAGGACAAGAGCATAAGGATTCATCTCATGCCACCACATCATTTAAAATTAATAGCAAATAATAAAAGCAAACCGTTGTTCTAGACTTTTACCATGTGGCATGTCTGCAGACCTGTGTTCTAGAAACCAGGCTGAGAATTCTCCTTCTTGATCTCACTCTACTCACCTCTCTTTCCCTCAGTAAGATTTTGTTGGTTGGACTTAAGAGATCTCTCAATATATAAGAATTGTTCCTACTGCTAATTGCAACAGTGGATTACATAGAGAAAAATCCATTAGAGAAGAGGAAGCTATGACCAGCAAAATGAGTTGGTCAGTTAAACTGGTAAAGCTGAGAGTTAAAATTTAGGGGTTTATTCTGGCAGGCCTGCCTTCCTTCATTTATCAAGTATATATGTATTGGGCCAAAGCGTAAGAAATCAGCTGCTCCTTCTGCCAGCTGTCTTCAGGCAAACTTTCAAGGCACTAAGGAGTCCCTCAGCACCTGAGTATCTTACCCTAACAGAAACTACTAATTGTTTACTATCCAGGAGAATCTGTGCTAGTTGCTAAGCATATTTTTTCATGGAATCCTTGTCACAAATCCACTTTATATATAGGAGAACTAAGATTAGAAAAGGTTACCCATTGCCCAAGAATATGCATATGCTTTGAATGGGCTGCTCGTGCAGCAGAGTCCACTAGCTTAATCTTAGACCCAATTTGTCATAAATGAATTGACAACTAGATAGTAATGCTATTCAGAACTTCACAGAGTTGGGACCATCCATTTATAGGACAGCATTAGGGGGGAAAACCCTGTTTGCTAAAATAATAGAGCCAGACAAATCAGAATGTGTCAAAAGCAAGAATAGGACACCAGTCTTGTAACACCTGGCCCCTATTCCAGAAGAGTTGTCTATATTCCTATTACACAAAAGAAAAATCTAGTGGCATCACCTGAGAGAGTCTTGAAAGCATGTTGTGTTGTTGTTAGGTGCCATTGAGTTGAGTCCGACTCATAGCAACCCTTACAGGGTTTTCAATGGCTGATTGTTTCGGGATTGTCTCAGGACTGGATTGCCAAATCCTTCTTCCATTTTTGCCATGCTGGGAATTAAACTGGAGACCTCAGAGGCTGCAGAGCGGCTCTCTACCAACGGAGCTAAATCCCAGCCCTCTTGAAAGCATACACCTAGTCATATTAAAATATACCTTTTTGAGCCTGGCACTGTGGTGTATACCTGTAATCCCAACAACCCGGAAGGTTGAGGCAGGAGGATCATAGGTTCAAGGCCAGAGACAGACTGTGCAATTTAGTGAGACCTTGTCTCAAATTTTTAAAAAGGGGCTGGGAATGTGGTTAGTATTGCTCAGTGGTAAAGCACTTGCCTAGCATGCACAAGGCTCTGGGTTAAACCACATCGTACTGCAAACGGGGTGGGGATGGAAGGAAAAGAAAAAGGAAAGACATCTTTCATCAGAAAACATATGGTTCAGGAAAATCCTCTGTGTTTAAATTCATGCTGAATATTAGGGATATTTTCTCTGTTATTTAATCTTTATTTAGCAAATAATTCACTTACAGTTTTAAATGGAGCATGCCATTTTTCTAAAATGGCCATTTTTCCAAAGAAACTTTCTTGATTTTGGCTCTCTCTCTCTGGCGCACTCTGTCTCTCTCTCTCTCTCTCTCTCTCTCTCTCTCTCTCTCTCCTCTCTCTCTCAGTAGAAATGCCAATATAGAACAGCACTGATATTTAATATTTTTATTGCCATAGGAATTGCTAATTAATGATTTATTCCAGTGCAGAATTTTCTGTAAGGGAAAACATGATGCAAGAGATATATTGCCTAATGGCAAAGATCTTAATAAACTTACTACAAGTAAACATCTATTTTCCAGATAACTGCTGACTATAAACAATGTGTCTCAGCCAGAGATCTTTAATGATGCCACATGTTGGACAGATTTTTTATTCCTTATAGTCCAAGTTCCTTTGTGATCCTTGATAGGCACATATTATCACCCTGCTGACTGTTTTAAATGGATGATAATTGGGAATAATGGCCAGGTCAAAGGTGGAGATGCATAATCTGGGGCAGAGCAGCCCTCTACAAAGTCAAAGTGCAGGGGGAAACCAGAGTTTGTAAGCCAGGCCAGGCACTAAATACACTGACCCACATCACACATCCCATCTCCCTACACAACTGAGGTATAGGCAAGTATATACCCATCTAAGGGATGGGAACACTTAGGCTCCCAGGACAGACCCCCAAACCCCTCACTACCATGTCTCCCACAGATGTATGCCTTTCAGCCCTGCTGATGAAATGCTTTAGCAGCTGTGTTTAATAAACTCTCTTCAAATGTTGAAAAGATAAACATTGTCAGCTAAATAATTGAGTTCACTATACATTGTTTTGCTGTGTTTTATTTTAAGAAAACAGTAACTTCACTCATTTTTGTAAGCATGTGAGAAACAACCTGCTAATAGGCATTATGGGCTGGACTCCCTCCTAGTAAATAGTAGGAGCATCCTTGAATACTTGTAAGGCATTGCCCAGTACTAAGGTCCAAGTCTTTACAATATTGTTGGTAGGACTGCTTAAGAAAGCAAAAAAGTAAAGAATTGAGGGAAGGGGGAAGTAATTATGGAAGGGGGTCCTATGATTTCTCAATTGAAAAGTCAAGAAAGCTTAACATAGAGGATCACAAATGCAAATATCTTCAGATCAGGCAGGCCAGCTATGTGAAAGAGGCAATAAGGCTGTAACAAATATGGGAGGGAATGGTGAGTTGTGACAAACTGGAAAGCAATATCTATTTACCACTGAACAACAACACTGAGTCCAGCATGGTACTAGCTGAACATAAGGCATCTGCTACCTGGTTTAAAGGTTTAAAGCTACCAAGTATACAGCATGGACAAGAATATAGAATGAGATTCTATCATCAAACTGTTTCATTCTACAAACAGCAAGATACTTAATGGTAAATACCCCCTGGGAAAGGGGTCACAGCAACATAAACCTCAATAAACTGCAGGTTGAGCAATTCACATCTGATCCTTTCCTGATAGCAGATTGTTGTAACTAGGCAAGGGGAGGCAGAGGACCAGCAAGTATGTCAAATAGGAAAGGGGGCCCTGGAGCAGAAAAGGCACTTAGCAGACTGGGGAGCTGCCAGATATTAGAGGATGTTCATGGGAGGCAAAAAGGAAGCTTGGTGATTGCAGAGTGCCAAGCCCACTCTAATCCCTGCTCTATGGTCTCAGATTTCCAAAATAGCCTTGGCATCTGCAGGGTCTTGTGGGCTGTGTTGGGGATCGTGCCCATTTTCTCCACCCAGCAAACTCCACCCCTCTTTCCAGACTCAGTACAAAGGAGGGCTTCTCTGTGAGGCCTTCACAGGTTCCTGAAGCAAAATGAGTAACCTCCTCCATAAACCCCATAACCCTTTGCCATATTCCAACACTGATGAAATTGTACTGGACTTTTTCTGTTTACTAACCACCTGCTACATGGTTTGGTCCTTAAGAATAAAGTCCAGATCTTGCATATCTTCCTATCTCCAGTGTCTAGCCTGTGGCACATACCAAAAAAAAAAAAAAAAAAATCAGTATCTTAGGAGAAGGAATAGTTGGAGAAGTGTGGACAATAAGGGCCAGTGGGCTTTCCATGACTCTGTCTCCCCCAGAGTGTGAGCTTGAAGGTTACAGATAGTTCAGCAAACTGCTGTCCTGTCACGTGCTGATGGGACTTGTGACTATCATGTGTTGACTGCTGACCAGGGGTGGGTCTTGGACTCCGGCAAGTATTTTGCATACCGGTGAGTAATTGCTCAAAACATCCCTATGAGATCATTATTATCACTACCACTCTACCAATGAGGAAACTGAGGCCAATGAAGAAGAAAAAGCCAGTAAGTAGTTTGAGAAACTCACAATCTGCACTTGTCATTCCTGTGCTGTAATGAAACTACTATGCCTGGTGCTGTCACAGTGTGACTCAGGCTCAAAAAAAGATGGATCACTAAATGGGAACAAAGTTTCACCCCATGTTACAAGAAAGAAGACTACAGCCCTAGATGCCAAAGTTCCCCCAAACTCAAACTCATCCTAAAGTCTTGGTCTAAGCCACATAACATGGCACACACCTGTAATCCCAGTGACTTGGGAGGCTGAGGCAAGAGGATTGCAGGTTCAAGGGCAGATGCAGCCTGTCCAACTTAGTGAGACCCTGTCCCAAAGTAAAGAATGAAATAAAACAAGAAGGAACTGAGGATGAAGTTCAGTGGTAAAGTACTTGCCTAGCATGCCCAAAGATCTAGGTTTAACTCTGAGTACTGCAAATTAATTAATTAATTAATTTTTTAAAAAAAGTCCAGGTCTAGGAAAAGGTTTCTAGTAATCCTTCTAGTAAATAGCCATGATGGTAATAGTGCAGGGTATTATTTCATTAAAATAAAGCAAGCACTTTCCCTTCCCCTGAGTGACAGGTTAATAGATTTTTATTTTTGTCTTTCAACTTTTGTGTATCTGTATTTTTATAAAATGAATATGTATCATTTATTTATAAAACTGATATTTAACAAAATTGTACTCACTGAATATATGACTACTCTTCTCACTGGTCTCATTAAAATAGCAGTAGCGCCAGCTGCCAACACGCGTGGATACCTGAGAGCTTGGGCTTGGAGGATAGGCATGTTTTCAAAATTGAGTGATGTTCATTTCCGTTATTATATTCCACATTTGCCTGCTCTTTTTAAGACTCCCCCTCCTACAACAGGTCATATAGTCTTCCCTTTTCCCTAGTGAAGCACCAATCAAGAGCACAGATTTCAGATTCAGGCAGTCCTGGGCAACCCTTGGCCCTGTCATGAACGAGCTGCACTGTGATGGAATGGACAGTGACTGGAAATGTTCTGAATGTGTCTGCATCTTCAAGTTGCAAATGCCATAATCACAATGCATTGATTAACTGTAACAATGCATATGGTACAAGCCAGAAACCTAGGAGTCATTCTGATACCTTCTTCTTTCTTATTCCATGTATCTAACTCAAAATAAATCCTATTAAATTTACGTCCTAAGTAAGTCTTAAATCCATCCATTTTTTCCACCTCCATCACTATCTTCTAGTACAAGCTGCCATCTTGTCTAGCGCACATTACCACAATGGTCTCCTAAATGGACTCATTGCATCTGTCTTTGCCTCCTGCAATTACTCTTCACACAGAAAGCTAAAGGACCTTTTCAGACACGAGTCATCTGTCACTTCAATGGATTACCCTTGCTATTAGATAAAGAGCAAAATCCTTAACAAGGCCTGCATGGCTTTGCCTCTCCAGGCTTGTCTTGAGCCATTCTTCTTCTCTCCAGTTAACCCGCTATCAGTTCCTCAAAGCCCTCAAAATCTCAGATCCAACATGCATTCTTCTCCTTTCTCAAGAAAACAATTCTCTCTTATTGTTAATATTCCAACTGCCATTCTCAGGAAGACTTCCTCTTCCCATAGGCTATGTCCAAGAACTCTCCATCTTTGTTATAGACTCTCAGAACACTCCAAACATCCTTTCACATATAAACAAATAGAACACTGTTTATCTTCATAAAATATGTGATTGTTTTATTACTTTCTGTGTCTCCCAAAATACTGCAAGCTCCATGAAAAACAATGTTTTGCTTATATGTGTTTTCCTGAACCTAGGACAGTTGCTGGCACATAGTAGTTGGTAAATAAATATTTACTGATCCAGTGAGCAAGTAGATAGTAGAATGTGCAATGACATATTTTAATCATTATTATCACAATTAATATTTTCCACACACAGGAAGATATTTAAAAGTGGATAGATAGCTAGATGCAGTGGCACAAGCCCTTAATCCTAGCAACTCGACAGGCAGAGGCAAGAGGAACACAAATTCAAGGCCAAAGGCAACTTACATAATTTAGCAAGACCCTGTCTCAAAATAAAAAATAAAAAATGTGCTGGGGGTGTGGCCAAGTGGTTGATGCTTGCAAAAGCATGTGTAAGTCCCCATGTTCAACTCCTCAGTACCAAAAAAAAAAAAAAAAAGTGGCTAGATAAAGCCCCCTTACACGTTTTTGAGGAAAATTCATTTCTCCCTAGTAAAATAGAAATTAGACATTCAAATTAAGAGTCTGGGTTTGAGACCCAGCTCTGTCATGTGCTAAAGAATATACATGGGCCGTGTGATTTTATATCTGTACCATTGAGGGTGAAATAAGCTAATGAGTTGATGTGATTAGTGAGGTACTTGGCACATGATAAACAATAAATGCTTTATTATTACTATCAACATTATAAATAGTCCCAAATATTCCTCCAATAACCTATATGGACTTTAAAATACCCCTTACCCTCTCTTGTCAGTTTCATCATCTTTTAAATAATAGTGTCAATCTTCCCACATAGTTTACAGGGCTACTTAAGGATCAAATGAATTAGCAGGGAGAAAACCTCTTTGAAAATTATAAAAGGAGAAACAAGTATAGGAGGCCACTATTGCCAACCCTAAAAACACAGGCTCTAAGTAGATACATTTGTCAAAAATCTTCATGGCCTTTTCCATATCTTGTCTTCCTGATAAACCCACGAGAGGAATGGGAAATGGTTCTACATGCCTAATCAACAATCAGTTCAACTATTTTATAACTGAAAGTATGTACATGAGTGTGTAAGTGAAGGAGGAATGAGAAATTAATAGAAAAAGGATCTTTTAAGAACCCATGATCCAAAGAGAGAATGCCTATATTGAATCCCTTCTCCAAAACTTTCTAGCAGGGCAATCTCAGGCCCTGCTAGAAATTGCTTAATCTGATCATCTATAAAATTAGAGCAATGCCTCATAGATTGTTGTAAGGATTAAATTATATTTATGTATCATTGATAATATGCTTGGCACATATCATACACATAATAAGAGTTAGTCATCATTAAAGTTATAATATTTTCATTGTATTTATCATCATCATTATTTTAACTATTGCACTTTAGGAGATCCAACATTTAAGGGTCTAGGAAAGCAGTAGGGCAAGTAAAGGACATCTAACAAACTTATTCCTTCAAAATGATATGTTTGTATTTGAAGGCAAAGAAATTGCTTTCCTAATGCATTACATTAATCTGCCATTAAGCAACACAAGTGGCACATGGTTAAGCCATCTTCTCAGAAACAGAACTTATGAAAGAATATCCAATTAACAATAGCTTCACCCCACAGTATGGAAATCACACATTTTGTGATAAAACTTTATCCAAGCAAGTGTGCTCCCTTCTCAAGCTACAAAACCCATTTCCCTAGACAATTGCTCCGTAAGAAAGTCTTGGAAGAATTCTTGTTTAATTTAAATTCATGCTGTGTCACAAGCAAGCTTTCTACACTACAAAGTATCACATGTCCAATTCAGCTCAACCATTTTTACTCAGTAGTTTACTTGGAACATCAATGACCTCTTGTTACCTTGGGATATCAAACCATGGATGTGTACAAATAACTCTTGAGTTTTGTTCATTAATGTAGACATCAGTAAAATAAATAATAATAACCACAATATCCCCTCGTTCAGCCAGGCACAGTGGCACATGCCTATAATCCCAGCAACTGGAGAGGCAGAGGCAGGAGGATCACAAATTGGAGACCAGAGGCAGGCTACGTAACTTAGCAATACCCTGTCACAAAAAGAAGTTTAAAAATGGGCTGGAGGTACAGCTCAATGGTACAGCACTTGCAAAGCATGCAAGAGCAAGGCCCTGGGTTCAACCCCCAATACCGTAAAAAAAAAAAAATAAAATCCCCTCATTCAAGAAAACTACATCAGGAAACTACAAGAATGTTTTCAATAATGTTGAAAATAACAATAACTGATGATACAGATTTGAATAATTCTATGGGCCAAGATCTCTACTAACTACTTGCCTTCCACATTTTGCTTCCATAATAGCGCTATGAAGAATTCTCATCTTACTAATTAGAAGCTGAAATGTTAAGTGACTTACCTAAGGCAGGTTCACAAAGCTAGTAAATAACTCTTTCCAATAATAAAACCCTTTCCAACCTTCCTATAGTTAAGTCACAGAAGAGGACAAGATTCCTTTAAAATATTAGCAAATAGTATTAAGGACTGACTCACTGACAACTCTAGTAGGAAGTTCCACTATCTACATGTTTATGGCATTGAATAGAAACATACAAGAAGTAGCCTGTGACGACTATGCTTCAAAATACAGTAATACAATACAATACAATACAATACCACATGTTCATGGCAATAGGAAGACCTTGTATCATTTCCTCATTGTCTTTCTTCTATTTTTTCAAAAATCTATAACATATGGAGATACCCACTCCTCCTTTGCCACTAATATTTCTGGACTCATTGAGATAATGTAACCACCACAAAACAACCATGTAGGGGTGTTAGGGAACCCAGTGATAGTGTATCACATTACCTAATAAAACTAGTGCTGCTAGAAAAACCCAAAAAACATGGGAAAAAGTGGAGAAAGTCCTAATGTCCTCGTAAGCTGATAATTGTAGTTGTATGTATTCCATCTGCTCCAAATATTGGGTAGTCATCACTGGGAAAGAAAAATTCTTATCACTGACCAGCAGTACACCAGAAAGATCCTAATACGTGGGAAATCACGCCAGGACATCAACTGAGCAGATAGTTACAGATTTGGAGGAAGGATTTCACCAGAACCCAAGTGGAGAGTGAGGGCGTTGCCAGGAATAATCCACATACTCTACATATAAGTAAATAATAGATCTTGATAATTCTCTGTCCATTTGAAAATGGATAAATAAGCCAGACACAGTGGTATATGCCTGTAATCCCTAGGACTCAAGAGACTAAGACAGGAGGATTGCCAGTTCGAGGCCAGAGGTACCCTATGCAATTTAGGGGGATCTTGGCTCAAAATAAAACAAAAAGTTTGCTGGGGGTGCAGCTCAGTAGTAGAGCACTTAGAAAGTATGTGCAAGTGCCTGGGTTCAACCCCTAAGTCCTGCAAAAAAAATGTTTAAAAAACATGGATCTCTACAAAACTGGATAAAACTAGCATGTGAAAATTCTAAGTACTAAATGCTGCTGAAAAAGAATAAAAAGAGACTCAGAGGGAGAAAATAATACAGTACAGAGAACCATAATAAAAAATTTTTAATATTCTGTGCTCTAAAGCAAGGATAAAAACCATTAGAAGAAAAGACAATTAAGATGAAATACAACTACATGAAGAATAGTTAAATGACATTGTCAACATGAGGTAGCAATTCAAGAAAACTAATAATACAGTAGCAGTGTTAAGACAGCTACAGAGCAAAACTGGCACTGTGAACATTGATCCAGTAACTTGAAAGTCATATTTTCAACAACTTTCTGAAATGGAGATGATTACATCAACTAAAAAACTCACATGACATGGAATAATACCTATCCCAGAAATTGAAGGTCCAACTCAAGGATTACCAAGGTTATTTCTAAAACCAGAACAAATGGATAACAAGCATTAACCAAAGAGGGAGCAGGGGAGAATTTTCCTGAAATAAAAGGGAGTAAAAAGGGAGAACATGCAAGATATTAATAGACTGAGTCATATTTCCTGTATTCTGGGGCAAAACAAAGGCAAGGTACTCACCTAGATCCAGACTGCTCTCCAGAAAGGAAAAAAAGGATCTCTACAAAACTGGATCCAAAGAAGAGTAAAATTTTACTAAACATCTTATCTCATCTAGAAGATATTCTAAAATTCTACTTAATTATTGACTTTGGTTAAAAAAATAAAGATCAAAGACTGCTTTGGGGAAATTTAAACTTAAGTTAAAAAGTTGATTTACACCTTCCCAATTACTAAGGAAGTTAAAACACCCACACAATATTCCATGTATATAAACCCCAAAAGAAAAGAAATGCCACACACACAAAAAAAAAATCAAAATGGAAGTAAATCAAACCAAGTGTGTTGCACACACCTGTAATCCCAGCTACTCAGGAGACTAAGGTTGGGGGATCACAAGTTAGAGGCAAGCTTGGGCTACATGGTGAGTTCCAGACAGCCTGGGCAACTTAGTGAGACCCTGTCTCAAAATAAAAAGTAAAAAGGTCTAGATTTGTATCTCAATTGTTTAAATCCATTATTAAATTCTCAGATTGGAGTAAAAAAATTAAATTCAAATAACAGCTACCTCCAGGAAACCTACTTAAAACAAAAATGTAGGAGAAATGATATTAATTTCTGATAAAGTAGGTTTCAAGGCAAAAGAAATTGAATAGGAAAAAAGACTATATTTGTATTATGTGCTATTTATATTGTTTATGTGATAAAATAGAAAATGGCACGATTAAGGTAGAGTAGTAATTAATTCCTTAATATATCAATTAACCTAATATCAAATGATACAAAGCAAAAACTAATATAAAAGCCAGGAGAAACTGACAAGATCACAATTTGCAGCTGTGTAATGCTAACACAGACTTATTCAACTTGGATAATTAAATTAGATGAGAAATAATGAAATGGGAAATTTGGATAAATACAATTAGGAATTTTGAAGCTACTAGAAAATGTTGATCTCTACAAACATAGAATATATCATCTTTGGAGCATTCATGAAACCTTTACCAAAAAATGTACTATGTTGGACAGATATGTGGACATGCATGCACGCATACACAAACACACACAATAAATTCCTATAGTAAATATTGCACAGGTTTCCTGCCTACCCACATGCAATAAGGCTAGGAAATAGTAGTAGAATGGTCAACATCATACTTAAAAGTCAAAGCAAGAATCATTCCATTAAAATCAGTAATGATGTAAAGATCCCCACTATTGCCATTACTTTTCAATGTCCTAGAAGTTTTGACCAACTCCAAAGATATGAAATAGAAATACAAGGTACAATTATTGAAGGAAGAACCAAATAAAAAACTTCTGAAAATTTAAAAACAATTTCTAAACTAATCCCCAGAGCTAAGTATACACAACAATGGCAATTAACAGGCATATGGAGAAAGTATTCCCAACTGTAATAAAAGCAAAATCGGCAAATACCTAAAAGTAACCCCTACATGAAATACGTGCAACTTAAAGGAGTAAACTATAAGTCATTACATAGATTTTAATAAACATATCTTTAGTGTGGGGATTGTTATTGTTAAGTGCCATCGAGTAGGTATCCAACTCAGTGACCCTATATACAGCAGACTATGTACAACACTATTATCAGTGCTTCTTTGCTATTCATAAGGTTTTCAATGGCTGATTGCTTTTTGGGAGTGGGTTGCTGGGCCTTCTCCCAAGCCTACAGTACCTGGTGTCCCCAGATGGTCTCCCATCCAAATACCAACCATGCCTGACCCTGCTTAGCTTCCAAGATCTGACAGGATCGGATACCACAGTGGTGTGGCTGCAGGCTTAGTGTAGAGATATAGCACACTATATCCTTAACACTGTAAAACTAATGGTTTTAGCCCAAATTAACTTGGAGTTTCAATGCTATTCATGTCAAAATCCTAAAATATTGGAGCTGGATGTTGTTTTGTTAGAACTTGATGAAATTTACATAGCATAAAACAAATTTTCTAACTTCAAAATTCTATATAAATATAAGAGACAAAGAATACTATCCTCTTCCTTAGAATGAAGAGTTGGTATACCAAGTTTCCAGGATACTATTATCACCAAATGTAGTAGATTTCTAATGTGGAAGCCACTTTGTTCACTGAGAATAAGACCTCAGGAGGTCCTCAAAAAGACGAAGGCCTCAGGGAGAAGCCAAGTTCATCAAGAAGGAAGACTCAATGGATCTTCCCAGGGTCTATTATGTGCTTTGGCACTTTGATCATGGCATGTTCACTGACAATCCGAGACCAAAATTCAATTTTTTTCATTAACAGATGACCATATTGAAACACAAAGAGACTTAATTTATCCAATCTAGGAAGATAACAAATAAGAGTTTTAGATGGATTTCTCTCAAGCAGACCACATTGCAGACCCCGGTAAGGCCTCCGCAGCTGCCCAAGCTGAGAAGCAGGACACATCAATGTGTCTGGTCTCACTCCACAACTGGTCCTATCCCACAACTGGTCCTATCCCCCAACTGGAAGCAGCTCAGGACTAGCATCGGACTTCACACCACACTTTGCTGAGAGCCATGCATGTCACAGCAGATAGAGATGATGTGTCCCTGGCTGGCTCATGTAGAGTCAAAGCTGGTTTAGGGTTAAAGTCTGGGCTGAGGTCAGTGTTAGGATCAGGATTAAGTTGAAAAAAGGGTTAATGTTAGCACTGCAGTCATAACTGGATTAGGTTAGGATTTAGGTTGGGGCTAAAATTTGGGTTGGGAGAAGGACCCAGCAACCCACTCCCAAAAATCAATCTGCCACTGAAAACCCTATGAATAGTAGGAAAGCACTGACAATAGTGTTTTACCTGTTGTACATAGGGTCACTATGAGTTGAATACCAACTCAATGGCAACTAAAAACAACAACAAAGTTTGGGTTCAATTTAGTTTTAGATTTAAGTTGAGGGAAGTAGAAAGATGGAGGGAGAGTTTAAAAGAACATTATTAGGAAATAGAACATGTGACAATTACTGTTAAATTTTGAAGGTTGGTAGAGTTGCATGAAAATTTGCATTGGGGGTCGAGGCCACTACTACAAGAAAAACAACACACAAAATCTCAAATGCAGGAAACAAATCCATGTATTACAAGAGCAACTCAATTCAATTCAGCGTGGCTACCATGAGGTTCACAAGGGGCTTCTGGTGTCTGAAAGAAGAGCATTTGCAGACAGGTGGAAATCATTCTGTTAAGTGCTGAATTCTTTTAAATTTTTAACTATGAAAGTAATGTGATAAGATTCACTCTTTTGGTTTGTTTGAGACAAGTTCTTGCTATGTAACGTAGGCTGGTCTAAAACTCACA
Source organism: Pedetes capensis (assembly GCA_007922755.1). Classification (NCBI taxonomy): domain Eukaryota; kingdom Metazoa; phylum Chordata; class Mammalia; order Rodentia; family Pedetidae; genus Pedetes; species Pedetes capensis. The sequence goes on along the minus strand of VMDO01002415.1, from coordinate 21,150 downwards.
ATCCTCCTGTGTCAGCCTCCTGAATGCTGGGATTCCAGATGTGCATCATGATGCCTAGACACAATTCACATTTTAAGCATTACTTTGGCAGCTGTGAAGAAAACAAGTGAGAAGGAACTGGGAGTGGGACATAGAGGCCATTTGGGCAGGTTACCTATCCTCTGTGGCCTCATGACATATGTTTCTCACTCATTCCACTATCAAGCCATGCCATTCTCTTGTTCAGCCATCAGGACAAGCATATGCTTGCCTCAGGGCCTTTGCTCTTGCTTTTTCCTCCACCTAGATGTTTCCCTCCAGATATCCGTAGTTTGTTTCTTTAGTTCCTTGAGGGTTCTGCTCAAATATCATGTTAGGTACTTTGACTGATCACTCTTACTAAATTGTCTGCCACACAAACACAAACATTCTCCTTTTACTTCATACCAATTTTACTTGCTGCCATTCTAGTAGATGATTCACACATATTTGTACAAATAAAACTTTTAAATATTTATTGAATTAATACCTGATAGGCAGGATACCAACAAGGGAACAGTTAGTTATAGTGTAATTTGACAACTGGTGTGATAGAAATTTGCACAGGATGCTTTAAAAGAAACCAAAAACCTAGTCTGGGGACTATCAGGGAACACTTAAGAAAAGAGAGATCTGAACCAAATCTTGAAGATCAAAAAGAAATTCTCCAGGAAGAAGTAGGCACATCAGAGACATAAACAGAACCTGGAGAAGCACTGAGATGCAAGAAGAGCATCCAGTGTGTTCCACCCAGTGCAACTGGAGCCAGAGTTCAAGGACTTAGCAAGATACAAGTGGATGGGGTAGCAAGAGGACAGACCATGTTAAGGAGATGCCCTTAATTTTCAATTGGCATTTAATCAGTAGTAGTGGGCTGGGGTTTAGCTCAGTTGGTAGAGTGCTGTTCTGTGCTCTGTGAAACCCTGGGTTGGATCCCCAACACAGCTAAAAATGGGAGAAAGACCTGGCAGCCCACTCCCAAAACAATCAGCCATTGAAAACTCTATGATTAGCAGAGAAACACTGATATGGTATCAGGGAGTGTTTCTTCTGTTCTACGTAGATTTGCTTTGAGTCAGACCCAAGTTGACAGCACGTAACAACAAAGTGATATTTTAAGTTTCTGTGCTCCATCCCCCATATGACTCAAACTCTTTAAGTCAACTAGTCAATTAAGACGTCTCTAGGAAGATGGCTGTGAAAAGATGTGAAGGACTGAATTTTTTTTTCAGTGAGCATCCTTCTCCACTCATCCCTCCTTTCCAGGAAATATATTTGCTTTGAAAAGTTCAACTCTTAAAATGCTAACTTTTCTAAAAAGAAGCACATATTCTGTGCTGGGAATGGGTTAATTCTGGAGAATATAATAATATTTATAGACTTTTTGCCTTTTCTGTGTCAAATTGTTCCCTTAGGTTGGTCCTCTAGGCACTAATCAATATCTATAAAAAACACATCAACCAATCAGTATTTTTGGAGAAAAGCTAGTCTACTTGATCTTACTTTCTAGTTAGCTGAGAGATAATTAACCCGAAGACCCTTTTGGGTTCCACTCTGAAGGCTAAGATTCTTTGTAAAATGTAATAGCATTCTTTTCTGCCTCAAGGAGGCATTATGCTGAGTCTTCCTTTAATGTCTGAGGATTTGCTGAGTTTAGAATCATTGTTCTGAGCACTGGTTTATGACCATATACAACTTTAAATTCAGAAACAGGAGGAAATTAACATTTTTTGAGCATTAGGTGTCAGCCTGACATTTGTAAACATATTAATCTACACCCTTCCAAGTGTAAGTATTATTATCCTCATTTTCCCAAACAAAAAACCTGACATGAAATTAATAAATTTCCCCATGTCATAATACTATACCAAGGTGGTTCCAAATCCTATGATCTTTCCTTTGAACCTAAACTGGAGATAAATCCTCTAAACATGGGTCTAAAATTAGGAATTATCTACATACCTGGGTACATGGGACTTCCCGCAGCCCATGCCCACACCCCTGCATTCAGATACTTTCTCCAGGGCAGGAAGGGAAGCCAGGAGTGGTGCTTTGAGATGTCCTCTCTATTCATTTTGATATACCTGGTAATACTTTTGAGAAAGTTAATTTTAATTTTGATTCTTATGGTTACCTATTGCTGCTGCTGCTGCTGCTGCTACTGTTGTTGTTAGGTGCCATCAAGTCGTGTCCTACTCATGGCAACCCTGATAGGGTTTTCAATGGCTGCTTGTTTCAGGATTGCCTCAGGAGTAGATTGCCACATCCTTCTCCCATTTTTTTAAGGTGCTGTGATTCGAACCCGGGACCTCAGAAACTGCAGAGCAGCACTCTACCAACTGAGCTAAATCCCAGCCCATAGTCACCTATTACCACATTAAAATAAAAGGAAATCAAGAGAAAATTGCCTATCTCTACTGAAGGTGGCCTACAGCCATACCACTGTGGCATCTGATCCTGTCAGATCTCTGAAGCTAAGCAGGATTGGGCCTGGTTGGTACTTAGATGGCAGACCGACTGGGAACACCAGGTGCCATAGGCTTGGGAGAAGGACCCTGCAACTCACCTCCCCTCCCCCCCAAAAGAGTCTGCCATTGAAAACTCTATGAATATCAGAGAAGCAGTAACAATACTGTTTCACTTATTGTATATAGGGTTACTATGAGTTGGATATCAACTCAACAGCACCTAACAACAACAATAAATGAGTATAGTTTAGAATGATCAAGGTGTTTAGTTTGCTTTTGCATGAATTGTTTTGTTACTACAGGGTCTGGATTAAATGAGGTCTACGACGAACTAGAGCTGGGATTTAGCTCAGTTGGTAGAGCACTGTGCTTCAGTCTCTGAGGTCCCGAGTTCAATTCCCAGCACCACAAAAATGGGAGAAGGGCCTGGCAATCCACTCCCAAGGCAATCCCGAAAAACAGTCAGCCATTGAAAACCCTATGAGGGTCACTATGAGTCGGATACCAACTCGACGGCACCTAACAATAACAACGATGAACTAAATTGGAATAAAATTCACAAATATGAATTTAAGCCTACAATAATATCTATAGAAGGTTATTACAAGGTATATAATCTCTTGCCTAACCAGATTGGAGCTCAAATTCCTCTCTACCCCAATTATGCTATACTTCATATGCTGAAATACATTAGTGGACCAAGTGACAACTGATTCCTCCCTCCCTTCCTTCTTTTATTTACATATCAAGTGTCTTAGAGGAGGTTGGTATGACTGAGGACTACAGGTCTGTTACCTCACATCCCTTTCCTTTTTGAACACTATCTGTTCTTTCCTCTTGTCATCACCAAGGGAACTTAAGAGCTGTGCCACTCCTCCTTGTGAATCAGGATTTGGAGGACTTGAAGTTGCCCTAAACTTCCTTCCTGAAAATGACGGCAATTGCACTATCTGTCCTATTGCTTACCTAGCGATTTCCCTTGAGTCCATGGTAGTGAAAATTAAAGAATCCACCATTTTACCTTATTCACATTTATTTCCTCAATCATTACACATAGATGGGGTAGGCAGTCACCTACACACAATAGAGGAAGGTACAGACTCTAAATTCTTCCTATAGCAAGTTATCACCTGGCTAAAATGTCACCTGCAGGTACCACATGTCCTTACTTTATGAGTGAACTCATTTACTAGACCACGGACTTTCTTTCTCGGGCCCTGGTGGAATTCCAAGGCAGCCTGAGCAAACGTGAGTGTTTGAATTAGACCACCCACACCGACCAGAAAAGGAGGAAGAAGACTAGGAGAAAAGGGAAGAAGCATTCAGGAAACAGACGCATAAGGCTCCAAACACAAATATCACCCAGTTGTCTTTTCAGAAGTCCACAACTGATTCCATTCTCCCTCCAAAATACTTGTTGTTGTTGTTGTTGCTGCTGCTGCTGCTGCTGTTACAAAATCTTTGTTCTTATCCCTAGGCCCTGTTAAATGTGCACAGGTATTCAGCCAGCATCCTTCAAATCTCATAACTTTTATTTCACCCAATCTTCATGTGAAAATTTTCTTCCTGGGCTTCCCTTCTAACTTGGTTTTGCTAAAACAAAATTTGTTGTCTTTCTGGGTGCCATGTAGGTGCCTATAATCCCAGAGGTTTGAGAGGCTAAAGAAGGAGGATTGTGAGTCTGAGGCCAGAGGCAGCCTGCACACCTTAGCAAGGAAAGCTCTATCTCAAAATAAATAATAATAATCTTTTAAAAGATCTGGGGGGTGAAGTTCAGTGGCAGAGTACTTGCCTAGCATGTGCAAGACCCTGGGGTCAGCCCCCAGTACTGAAAAAAAAATTAAAAATTAAAAAACAGTTGTTTTCTCCCTTTGGAGATGAATCAGCAAGGGTCATGTCAATTCTCAGCTCAGTGTGAGCATTTCATGTCTCTAGCAACCAGCTCCAAAGAACATAGAGACATGGCACATTCTCCATTAGATCCCTAAAATCATTTCAAGAATAATTCCAGTTATTTTTGAAGCATTTGGAGAGGGTACAAATAAACCACTCAAAGACCTCTGAGAACTAGAAATAGTGTTGGTCTTTGTCATATTAAGCCAAGTTTTCTGAAAACATATTCTGTAAAACACAAATTTCTATTACCTGGAGAAAATAATGTTTCTGTGATAAATAGGTTAGGAATATATGGGACCAGTCAGAGTTAATTTATTTTTATTTCTTCTCTTGTACTTTCTTTCTTTTCTTTTTTTTTTTTTTTTTTTTTTTTTTTTTTTTTTTTTTTTTTTTTTTTTTTTTTTTTTTTTTTTTTTTTTTTTTTTTTTTTTTTTTTTTTTTTTTTTTTTTTTTTTTTTTTTTTTTTTTTTTTTTTTTTTTTTTTTTTTTTTTTTTTTTTTTTTTTTTTTTTTTTTTTTTGAGACATGGTCTTCCTATGTAACCCAGGCTGGTTTTATCTCAAGATTCTCCTGCCTCATCCTCCCAAATGCTGGGATTATAGGTATGGGGCCACCATGCCAGATTTAAATGTATTTCTTGACTGCTGCATTTCACAATGTTTTAAACATGCTGCTGTTTTTGGATAAGTAACCCTTCCCAGTCATGCTGTGGGACTTTGAGCCAATTACTTTATTTTTGATGAAGTTCAATCTCCGTCTCATCACATATAGAATTAAGAGGTTAGAATAGAGTATGACAGTGTTACCATCCATCTTCCACGTTTTCCATCCCAATAGTCTACAGTAACTTTTCACTGAAACAGAGCTTCCTCCCTGAGATTCAGATGGAGTGTCCTCAATCTGGAAACCCAAAATCCAAAATTTTTTGATAGGCAACACAATTCCATACTATGAAATTTTGTTTCATGCACAAAATCATTAAAACTATTGTACAAAATTACCTGTCCTGGGTGCTAAGTTACACACCTGTAATCCTAGCTACTCAAGAGGCTGAGGAAAGAGGACTGCAAGTTTGAGGGCAAAGGGAGCCTGTACAACATAGTGAGACCCTGTCTCAAAATCTGGGTTCACCCTCCAGTACCAAAAAAAGAAAAAAAATTACCTTCAGGCTATCTGTATAAGAAACATAAATGAACTTTGCATTTAGAACTAGGTCTCATCCCCAAGATATATCATTATGAATATGCAAATATTATAAAATCCCTCAACAAATCAAAAGTCTGAAACACTTCTGGTCCCAAATACTTCAGATGAGAGATACTCAAGCTGTATTCTTCGTCACCTGTCTCTACTATGTAATGACAAGCTGCTGTGGTGCCCCGGGATGTGGTAAAGACTGTCCACCAGAGAAGCTTCAGAGAGAAAGTTTATAATCATTTCTAACTGGATGAGGAAGAAAAGCAGGGGAGTGCCTGAGACTGTTATTAATTATGATAACAACAATTTAAAAAAACCAGCTCTTTTTTGTTCCTTTCCATCCTCGCCACTTTTAGCATTGATCTTTATCTAAAATGACAAACATTTTCTATGACAATTTGCTTCCACCCAGAACATCTGGTATCTGGCCAATAACTGTAAACTGATGCTCCTTACTCTAGTGTCTGACTCGGAAAGGGGCTGGGGAGGGGGTGGGATGGAGGCCCTGTGGCCGCTGAGACAGACGCTGCTGAGACATTTAAAATGCACGCTCCCCTAATAGGAAACAGAGCAGACTGCCATAGAGGAGAATGAGAGAAGCTGTGTGAATGAGGGAAGGGGACTGCACCCAGCTACCAAAGCGGCAGGCCCTAGCAGGGCGGCCTGGAAGGGAGGAACAGGAGTGGGGGTGACTGATAACATAGTGACAGAAATCCATGCAGAGTCTAGAAGGCAGGTAAGGAATCACCTGACAAGGACAGCAAAGCGTGACAGAAGCTGGAGTACCTGCGCGGTGGGCTTGAGAGATGTCACTGGTGTGGAGGGGTGGGCAGGCGCAGCCTCACCTTGCCAGCTTGTGGTTGAGATGTGCACCTTTACTTACTGGGAGGCCGCGGAGGCCTTCAGCCCACCGAGCCAGTGGCTGATTGGCTAAGGCATATTTAACCCCACAAGAGGACACATTCCCCAAGAGAAATTGGCAGGAAAAATTGTTTATATCAAGGTGTTGCTAAAGAAAAAAAAAAATCAGAAGGAATTTCAGTCCCTACTCTCTCTCATTCCTATACTTAAGCAATTATCTGAAAGTTTTCTGAATATTCATTGAGTCACCCAGCAAGAACTCACGGGGAACCTATTACGTTCTGAGCTAGGGTGGAAAAGCTTGGTACTAAGGATACAATAAGACACATGCCTTGGGTTTAAGGAACTTTTAGCAATTTCCTCCTGGGTGGACTGGACAAGTTTCTGCCCTGCCTCCTTCACAGGTTTATGGTAAGGATCTCAGTGGTGATAGCAGATGTGAAAGTGGGATATTGAAAACAGTGCAAACAGGAAGACATTAATATCATTCTCCATGTAATTTTAAGTCCTAACACTTCATATCCAAAGTAACTACAATTCAATTTTGTATCTTGGTTCTTCGTCTTTACAAAGGAAATTCCTAAGCAGTCCTCTCTAATGTCACTTACCATAAATGGAACTCATCTAATCTTCAAAAAATGCCTGGGTGTCTGATTTGGATAGCCTTTATTAAACACTCACTGCAACAAGGAAGAACTTGACCAAAAGGGATGTCCTTTAGTCAACCTGGAAGAAAAGGCATTGCTTTGTGTAGCATAGAACCCATCCTAGGAGCCAAAGGCAACAAGGAAGGGGAACCAGCTCTTTTCACCCAGAGATTTGATGGTCAGCATCCCCAGATTCAATCACACTCAAAAGTTGTTCAACACAGACATTGAGAACCCTGAGCCATGGGTGGCAGATGGTAGACCCCACCACAGGCTCAGGGAGCGCCCACCCTTGGAGCTGTGCAGCTGCCATGCACTTCCCCATCCCTGGGAGCTTTCCAATCAGCCATCCGCACCGCACCCAACGCACTTCTACTACCAAGGTGGGCACTGGGAGCCTGCTAAAGTGTCATGAGACAGCAGGCGTGTCCCAAGCTCCCAACAATCTTCACGTTTCCAGGCACTGTCCACTGCCCACTGCCTTTGAAGATAGACAATATGCATAAGAAAAACATTACTATTTTAACCTTTTGTGAGTATATAATTCAGTGGTGTTAAGTACACTCACATTGTCATATGAGCATCACCACTATTCATCTCTGAAATTTTTTCTTCTAAATCTCTATACCTATTAAGCAATAACTCCCCACTCTCCTGCCCCTCATACCTGACAACCTCCTACTTTCTGTCCATGAATTTGACTATTGTCAGCTCCTCACATAAGTGGAATCATAAACATTTGTCTTTTTATCTGGCTTATTTCACTTAGCACACGTCCTCAACTTTCATCCATGTTGCAGCATATGTCAGAATTTCCATTCTTATTAATGAAAAACAGTACTCCATTGTATGCATATGCTACATTTTGTTAATCTGTTCATCCATTGATGGACAATTGGGTTGTTTGCACCTTTTGGCTGCTGTGACTATTGTTGCCATGGTCACGAGTATGCAAAGACTTGTTCACATCCTCGATTTCAATCCTGTGGGGTATATAACGAGAGGTAGAATTGCTGGATCATATGGCAATTATGTGTCTAGTCTGGGGTGAGGTTGTTTGTTGTTTTTATTTTGTTTTTCATTTTTGAAAAACCACTATAATGTCTTCCACAGCAGCTACATGTTTTAACATTCCCACCAGCAATGCACAAGGATTCCAATTTCTCCACTGGTCGATACTTCTTTTTCTCTCCTGTTTGTTTGTTTGCTTGCTCACTTGCTTATTTGTTTATAGATAATCTAGTAGCTATGAAGTGGTAACTCATTGTGGTCTGATTTGCATTTCCCTAGTAAATAGGTTTTGAATCAGGACTTTGCCTGTTCTCCAGAATGTGCTCTACTAAAGGAGCATTAAGTCGCTGGTGAATTCCTCCTCTACTTGTTAATGATATACTTTTCCAAGTGTTACCTATTACCATGCCCCACTATTTCTGGACCTAATCATGGTTTACACAGTCTCTTGTATCAGTGAGTTTGTATGCCATGACAGTACACAAAGACTAGAGGGAAGGGGAGGCTGGCTCAATGCCTGGGAAAACAGCCACAGTTTTAAAAATTGTCACCAAAAATCTGTTGATGGGTCAATGTGTGTTCAGAGAATCATCATTCCATGTATTCATTCATTAAGTAAACCTCTACTGAGTGTGTACTTGTGACAGCACTAATCTGTATATTGAGAAAAGGAAGGCAATGATGACAGTCCCTTAGCCTTTGGGAAGCTTGGTCACCATTGGTCAAATCAGATCAATCTGGAAGGGCAAAGATATAATTTTACACGTAACTCTTTATTTGCTGCCTCATTCTCTTCATATTCTAATTAGGGCATGATAATCCACATAAATAATATTGTCCTTGGGTAATTTAAGCAGTGATTAAGAGCATTAACTCTGGCAAAGCATGGTGGCACACACTGGTAATCCCAGCACTCAGGAATCTGGGACAGGAGGATCAACAATCCCAGGCCATTCTCAGCTACATAGTGAGACCCTTGAGAGAGAGAGAGAGAGCATTAACTCTGTAGACAAATAATCTCAGTATCCAAAAGCATTTCCCATGTATCTATGAAGAAGTTACTGAAACTCCCAGCCTCAGTTTTTTTATAATTTTAAAAGGGTGTGAACAAATAAAGTGTTTAACACAGTGCTCGGTACATAATAAACACTTAAAAATGTTAAATGTCATCCTCATTATCATTAGATAGGTACATCTCTTTATTCTGTTATTTGTGATTTTTGGTTTTTGATTTGGGTTTGAGTTTTGGTCAGGGGAAGGGAAAATGGATTCATTGTTTTTCCTCCTTTGGCTTTATGTGGTCCTCCTAAGAATTAAAAAAATCAAGGACTTCCTGAGTCCCTATGGAGTGTCTCTATCAATTTCACACCATGGTGAGTCTCATTAGAAATATAAGAATAATCTGCTCCATAGCCACAAATTTTAATAAATATGATTTCAGCAAAATGATTGCTTCTGTGTTAGACATGGACCTAAAAAGCAAAGTGGTTTTATAATTTTAAAAGTTTTCCTCCAAGAATTCAGTGTGTCACACAAGACTAGTTGCAGCAAACTGAAGGCCCTCCCGCAGAGGACAGGAAACTGTGAGAAGTTAAAGATGCTTGAGGAAACCTCCAAGACAAGAGTGGCTCACTGACTTTAGAGCAGAGGTCCCCACCCCTGCGCTCCAGACCTGTAAACTCTTAGGAACCCGGCCACATAGCAGGAGGTGAGCGTCAGACAAATAAGTGAACATCTGTATTTATAGCTGCTCCCTATAACTCACATTATTGCCTCTGGTTTGTGGAAAAATTGTCTTCCATGAAATGGGTCTCTGGTACCAAAAAGGGTAGGGACTCCTGCATTAAAGGTCAGCTTTCCCTGGGAAGTCTGTATGTCCACTTGGATGTCAGGTTCCAAAGAAGTTGTGCTTGGGCTCAAACTTAGCATCTTTGAAACTCTGTCCTGGGCAGTACTACAATAAAACACAATTCTCTGTGTTGGTAAGTCAGCAACCACAGCCATAGCCCAGGAGTTTGTATCACAGAGGATACTACTTATCTTTCAGTTCTAAGCTGTCCAAGCTTTACTCTTGGTAATAAAAACATACAATTCAGGAACTCACTTCCCTGTGTTGTGACTTTCTCCAAGCTCTATCCAAAAGAGATACATAAAGAGTAATGCAATCTTTATTCTCAGAGTGAACAGTTATTTGTAGCAGGTTCAGGGGTGAAAGTACAACTAAAATGAAAAGAAGCAAAACCTTTTCCAATGTCATCATTGAATAAAGCCCCCTTAGTAGGTTTCATTTGCATTATCACCAAAATTTTTTAAAGTGAGAACACTCCCCCGCCTACCCAAATAAAGAATAGCAGTGCCTTGAGTTCAATCAAGTAGAAGTCAGAAACACTAAGTGTCTCCACTTGTAAGATGGAAACAATAATCCTCACCACCTGCTCCCTGGGGCTGGTATTCCTTTCTGAGACGGGCTTGGGATCCTGGAGCAAAAGGTGTGATGCTCAGCATTATAGTTCCTACCACAGGGTAACATATGGAGAGGGAAAGAAAGTGTATAGATACGTATGTTTCTGTTTAAACTCTGTGTGCAATGCTGACTTTTATCTTATTTTGCCTTTAAGCTAAACTGCATGGGTCACATTTAGAGCATATGTTGTTATCACTCGCCTTTTTCAGCTCAAGAAAATTGAGTGAATAACGGGTATTGTTCTCCTGTTTGCCATGGTTAGAGTGGTCGTGCGTTTAGAAATCTCTCACTAGAGGAAAGAAGGAGGGAGGGATCTAGCAAAACAAAGCGATGATGGGAGAAGACGGGAGGGGGAGGAGGGCCAAGGAGGAGTGAGGTATGAGAGAGAGGTCAACTTCAAAGTAAACAGCCCAACTTTAATAGTTTGGGAAATAATAATAATAATAGCAATAATACTAAAGGATGGTAATAATGCAAACGGACTAGATTACTCATGTAATACTGCTGAGAATGTAAAAAGATAGATCACTATAGAAAAGAGTTTGGACTTGAATTAAAATTGGGATGTATGTATATAGATAAATATTCCCACAAAAAGACATACAAGTAGAAAGGTGCCCATTGGTGTGGAGGGATGGGAGATGGAGGAGGAGGGGCACAAGAGGGTGAGGGGGAAGTTATGTGAGCAATGTACAAAAATATATGGAAATGTCACAATGAAATACATGTCAGAATGAAACACATTAAGTTTTACATTAAAAATTTTCAGTTAAAAAAAAAGAAATCTCTGACTCGACACACAAAACACTAGATTCTCTTATTAGTGTGTGGGGAATAAGAGACTTTAGCATATGTCTCGCTGTTCTGTCATCCATGAAGATTAGGGATCCAGTTTGGGATACTTTGAAATTGGCAGAGTATTATTTTATAAGTGAAAAATTCTTTTCATTCTCCCTGATAAAAAAGAACAGATAATGAAAACATCGCTCTCTTGGATACCCATATGCCTCTCACCAACAGCCTTTTAATTGGTCTACTGTGCTTTTCGCTTTTTGCTTTTTGCCTATAATGAGCTTTCACCTTAGAGGTCTTATACCGTAAACTCTGGCCAAGGACACTAGCTCCATAAGGGTGTAGGGGAAGAACCTACACTTCTGCAAAAGTCTTCTTTCTTAATTTGACTTTAGGTGGACACCAGGTGGTACACATCAAAGAGGTTGATGGTATTCCTTGAGTGCGTGATGTGAAATGGGTTTAAGTAACACTGTATTAGTCATGAGGCAGAAATGGAGTAATGTTGACATGACTTGAAAGTAGCATTGTTGAGTAAATGAATATGTGAGAAGCACTTGCTACACTAAATGAGTTTTGCAGTTGTATACACATTTGTGTAATTCTGTTTATTGATGCCTGAAACAATTTGCGAAATAGAAACAAATCCATGAAGAAGAAATATGTTTGGAATTATTTGTTTATATGACAATTAAAAAAAAACACAGGAATCCAACTGCCACATTTCATGCACTACATATACCATATGTGGAAGCTTCCCCTCAGAAAACCAAATAGCAACCTTTACTGTCTGAGGCAGAACAATAAGGAGCAAACCTTTTACTTGCTTATGCCACTGTTTGTACATAAGAGTTAGTTTTATAATTTTTTTAGCCAAAAAGAATATAAAGGGAGCTATACAGTTACTGTCTTTTGTGTTTAGATCTCTCTCTTAATACAATGTGAGTAAAAGTAATGAGTCTAATAGAAAAAAGAAACCATATATATATACACACATATATTTTTTTTTCCTGAAAATAAATTTATGTACTCTTAAGGAACTATTTTTAAGGAAGTGCATACAGGGGGTGCCAAAAATGTATACACATTCTAAGAGATATTATGTATGTATTACTTCTTTAAGTTAAATTACAGTAGCAGTGTAGTATGACGTTCATATGCACATTAGGCAAGATAGTAGAACAATTATACAATGCATTCTTAAAAGAGCAAAATGGAAAGTTTTCATCCCAAGATATGTATATATTTTCAGCACCCTCTGTATAAGATTACAATGGGCCAAGCACTGTACTTAAAGCAGTTTAAAAATATTAATCCATTTAGCTCTCATTACAATTCCTCGATTACCATGATTATTCCTGGTTGACAGCTGAGGACTGTGAGACACAGAGAAGTTCAGTAATTTGTGCATTCACACAGCCAGTAGGTCGGGGAGCCAGGGTTCGAAGCCAGACAATCTAGCTCTAGCATCCGTGCTTTAAACCACCACACTGCTGCTCTCCACAGAGCAGAAACTCCATGTCTAGGGGATTTTTTTCTTTTTCATTAGAAGCTTTCAAGTTCCTGGTTTAATTTGTCATCTAAGCACCAGCATTTTATTTTTGGAACTCAGATGCTAGATAGACATGGTCTGCCTCCGCTCCTGCTGGCTGTCCCTGGGCCCATGGGACACTCCCTCTCATACCCATTTCTCTGGGCCTCTGCTTTGGGAAGGAACACTTGTTGCTGTCTAACTCAGTTAAGAAGGACAAGGAGCCTCAGCCCTGCCAGCTGCAGCCCCAGACCGGATCACTTCTCCAGATTTGAGGTTAATCAATTGCAAATTCCATTAGCTTCATACAGAGTGAAAATAAAGAACAGACGGCTCCCCATGGGAGCCAGAAGTCAGGTGCGGTCCTCCAGGCTGGCCTGCAGGTATCTGTTTTTCCCCTACCTCCAAGGAACAGTGCCTTTGATAGGGAAGCAGATCAAAGAAGGACTGTTCCAGAAATGCCTCAGCCGCTGGAAAAGCTCTCCAGCTTTCAGAGTGCATACCCATGTACACCACAGGCTTTTTCTTTTCTTTTCTTTTCTTTCTTTTTTTTTTTTCTGGAAAGATGTAGAATTTGAAACATAGCTTCTTTATGTTGTGGCCACTGTGAGAGCGTTTCCTAGGCGCACTGTGGTATGCAGCTGTGGTAGGTATGTAATGCTGACAACTGATTTCTCTGCCCACTAGACGAGACAGTGAAGACAGGTTCAAAAAGGCTGCTGTGACTTTGAGGTGGTCCTTACTTGAGCCTTTAAGCATCCATTCACAGGTCCTGATGTAGAATGACTTCAAAACACAAAATAAAAGCTATTTCCCAAAGATCACTGATGTTTTTCAAAGAAGAACAAAAGTGAACTTGCTAGGACATATTCAAATACAAGCTGTTAGTTTCTCATTAATCTAAGTTGCCCAAACAAAAGCTTTGCTGGTGGAATGAAAGAAGTATTATATAGCAGTGTTGAATGTGCTGGCAATTTCCTTAAAAATGCACAGTTCTGTTGATCTCTTTCTGGGAAGCAGCCCCCAATCAGGTGAGAGTCACATTTCCATTTGACTTTTTAAATGCCATCTGGTCATTATCTAAAACCTTTTCACTTTCCCTGAATCCCTGCCCCACACCATTGGCTGGGTAATTGTTTCACTTTTCTAATTTCCCATTGTGTAATTACTTATCTCTTCTTATGCCAGATTAAAGAAAATATTGTCACTGTTAAAAATGGAAGAAAACGCAGTAGTTCCATAGCTGGGAACTTATAAACTAACCCACCCAGATTACAAATGGTCCCTTTCTAATCATAGTTTGTGCTGGAATGAAAGATGCAATTGTCTGGAAGGGATGAATATGGGATCCATGCTGGCTTGAGGGTCAAAGGTCATCACATGCAAAGGTCCTTTTCTCTCTGGCACGGCTCCCTTTGTATAGCATAGTTTGGCAGCTATCTCCTTGCACTTCGGCTACCTGCCAGTGCAGCTGGTACTGTGTCTGGTGCCGACAACAAAGCGTCACTCAGCAACCAGCAGCTCTGCATGGGGCCGCTTTTCTCAGATGACAAAGAAAGATGGGCTATACATTCTACCATCGCTGCCCATTAAAAGGACTCTTAAATTGCATTACTACAAGTTATTGTTAATTATGTAGTAGTCACTGGAGCTGGAGGAGCTTTCTGGGGAACAGCAGTGCAGCTATATGCTGGGAGAAGGAAGTGGGGGCAGGGTGACTGTGGAGAGAATGGGTCGCATGGAACAAGAACTGGTGATAGGAGAAAAAAAAATCCTCATCTGCTGCGTAAAACCCGAGTGGCATGAATAGGGTGAGCCCTTGGTTCTGACTATCAGCTCTGAAGGTTGGTAATGTGACTGATGAAGTAGGAATCGATCTGCTGAAAGAATCTCTGATATATGCAGCTTGGAAATTGTCCTGCCTACCCTCCATTCAAAAAGCAGCATCGAAGGTTTCCAGCATTTTTCATTTTTTAAGAATAATTTTAAGCAATTTATCACTTGGCTGTAATGCATTCGCTCTGGGCTGAAATCAGTAAGTCCTGCAATGTGGAGATAAGGCCTGTTTGAAGGTTGGGGAAAGAGGACCAGAGGTTGCCTATTGTCAAATAGCCAGAAAATTTAAATTAAGGAGATGTGTTTGCCCCATTTGGCCAGCTGGGGTAAAAACACAGCTCTGTGAGCATTACTCATGTGTCTCAAGGGTGGATTCTCTTCGATGTTTTTATTGCAAGGGTCCAGTGTCAGCCACTGGTTTGGAGATCAATCAGTATATCCGTGCACCCCCAAAACAAGGAAAAGCCCCTGAACTATTTCTGTTGAATTCCTTTGTACGGTTTGGAGTCAGTATTTGTTTTCTCTCTCGCTGCCCCTCTAATGGCTCTTAAGGCACTGACGGAGGTTTTCAGCTCTGATAATTCATTTGCTGTCCCTCAACAATGAAGGAAAACACACACAGTTTCCAAAAGGGGTTGGTCATGGGGCTTTATCAGTCTTCTTTGGCTTATTCTGAGGTTTTTGGCCATTGAAAGGAGATGACGCTGCTCTCAAAATGTCTGGCAAGTTTTTCATGATACGTACCAAACTCTAGCAGGGAGAGGATACCAACGCAATATAATTTCATTGCAACAACACAGCAGCGCTACTTTTTGCTCTTCCCCTCCTCCTTGCTCCTCCACGCTACACCCCCCTCTGCCAATCTTCTTCAGATTAAAAGGAAATCCAGGGGAACAGGGCACAAAGAGGGCAGACGAAAGTCCACAGTCTTTAGTTTCTATCTTTCCTTCTTGTGTCTAATTTTCCGCTTCTTGGTTGTTCTGATCTCAGCTATTTGCAATAGTTATATATAATTTAACATTATACAAAAGTATTGTCATATCAAACATAGTGAAATGGATTCCAAAAACACCATCTGGTATTTGGGAATGCACTGTGAGTTGGGAACGTGAGAAGAGATATTCTTTGCCACTTTGCTTGGGACCCAGCCATTAGCAGTGTAATTGCCAAGAAAAGGTGACAGGCTCCAGGCTTAAAACAAGTGGGTTCCTCCCCCCTTTGCCTATTAACTCTTGTGAGTCCTAAACCATATTTTAAAAGGCCCCAAGGACTGAGAAACTTAGAACAAAAGAGAGAGAGAGAGAGAGAGAGAGAGAGAGAGAGAGAGAGAGAGAATAAAAGAAAAAAAGACTGCAGGATCTAATGAAAAATATCCATTGTGTCATCATTGTTGTTTTATGAAGAAAATAGAATCCGAGGAAATACAGTGAGTCAGACACAGGAGGGCGAAGACTGGGGATTGTGTTCATTTGCTTTAAAGTTAAGGGGGTTTTCAGTGGATTTGCATGATGAGAGTTTTAGTCCAAAGCCTATTTCAAAATCCTCATTAGTTCCCTCTAATCCACCTAAAATTATGAAGGCCTAGATTGTGAAGGTCATCTGTGATGTTCAAACCTATTTAATTTCATGAAGGTTCGTATCCACTTTTCTACATGAGAAAGAGAATTATTAACTTTGAATTGTCTCCTGGATCTACAGTTTGGGGGACTGTCATGTCAGAGAAAGAAAGAAATACACACTTTTATAGACCTGTTCCTTGTTTAACTAATTTGATATGAGAACAGTTAAAAAGAAATTTTAACAGGGAAATAAATAAATATATAAATAAATAATAAATCACCCTGTGTAGCAAGGAAAAGGAGTCATCCTACTGGACAGAAATCAGAAAAATGACTTCTTAGCAGGAGATAAAAATAAGGAAATAGAAGGAAAAAAAAAAAAACAGCAAAAGCTCTTATAGCTAGTTCAGTCTGGCATTCAAAACCAGGGCCTGAGTCTGTTTCAAACTACAAAAATAGTTTATGAGGGTCACAGTCGTTTTTTTCCACTCGGCGTGTCAGAAGTTGGGATGTGCAACCCAGAACTGCCACTCCATTACACGGAATAAAATGATATCTGGTGGGTGGATCGCACGCTTGCCAAGGACGGCGCGGTGAAAGCTAACCCTCTCAGTCTAGCTCCTGTTTTTAAATATTTATATCCCTGGCAGACTTTTTTGGGGTAGAGGAAACTGAAAGCTCTTTTGCTATCTGTCATTTCACCCAGGCAGGGGAGAGAGAGTCTCACAACTTGATTTCCCTCGAGTTTTGGCACCAGGAACAGGTGATGGCGTTTCTTTGGGGTGGGGGGTGAATTTCTCTTTGTGGAAAAATGGCCTGGACCGAGGATTTTTACAAGAGCCAACAGCCACTTTCCATACGGGCTTGGGGCAGGGCCAAGTTCCCATTAGCACTGCTGTTATAGCTGGGGCCTGCCTTGCAGTCGGTGGGTACCTGCTGTGGTCACGGCCTGTTAGGAAACCTACCAGAGCGGCCCTTGTGGGCCTGGGGCACTGGGAAGCGCGGAGCTCAAGAAACGGGCCATTGGGCTTGCTCCCTTGCTGGTGGCCTGAATTCTCCTCATGGTCATCATTTATCCTTTTCTCACCGCCAACCCCAACTTCCCTCAACTGACCTGCCTCTCACTCCTCTCTGCCATCTCCCTAGTCCCGGGTCTAGAACGATGCATTAGCCTCCATGGGGCAGTGTCACAGTGTAGGTCGCAGTGGCTCACAGCACACGCCTCTGCCACCTCCAACTTGTGTGACCACTGGTAAGTTAAGTGGCCTCTGCCCCAAAATAGGGGAGTAGCTTGTCTCTAACAAAAATGTTGTGTGCTCTACGTGAGGCAGTTTCTAGAGGATCTGAGGCACTCCTAGTTACCTAATGACCTCTGAGTGTGCTAGAGTTATTCTTATCATAATCAGCAAATGCATATGGTTACCGCAGAAAGCCTCCAGATAAATCCTTTTCAGTCCCAAGTACTGTGTTAAGTGCTAAGTTTGTAGAGATAGATGAGACTCAGAACCTGCCCTGAAGGAGCTCTCCACTGGGAGAGACTGATTGATGAATCACAAAATAGCTATTAACTTTCTTTTTCAACTAAAATTTCCTTTTATTTATTTATTTTTTAAGCAATCTTGCTAATTTGTGCTGGCTGTGCCTGGCCTCGAACTCAAGATCCTCCTGCCTCAGCCTCCGAAGTTGCTGGGATTACAGGCATGTGCTACACTGCCCGACCTTCATTTCTTGTTTTTATAAGATTTTTCTATAAAACCACTTGGTAATAATAAACACAGTTGTAATAAGAGTGACTCCTCACTCAGATTTTGCCATGTACCAGGCTCTATAATAATACCTTTTCATATTTTATCTCATTTTATTCTTCAAGTATGCTATTAACCACAATTACAAAACAAACAAAAGCTGGGGACTTAGATCTGCTAAGTAACCTGCATGGGAACACACAGCTCTTAATATGTCCAGATCAGTGAGAAGCTGGAGGCTCTTTCTTTTGTTTTCTTGGCTGGAAGAAGAGTGAACTTAATTCAGGACCCTAGGATTTGGTTCTAATTCTCTCCGTGACTAGCTCAAACATTGTTTCTGACAGAGGCCAAATGGCCATTGGAGACCTAAAAATGATTCTTTAGCCTAATATTTTTGTAGCACCTACTATATGCTCTGGCTTCTGAAGAGACAAAAATAATTCAGCACAAATTCTTCCCTGAAGGAGAACAACATTTAAAAGATTAAAGCCTTTTTATAAGTACCCATGATATGCAGAAAACAAGTAAAACAGTACATTAAGAAATGTGAGGAGATAGCAATTCTGAACTTTATTCCCTCCAGTGAGATGTGTATGAGAAGAGACCACAAGGGAGGAGCTTGAAGTACAGGTGACAGTGAGAGCAAAGAAATAATAAGGAAAGGCTCACAGGTAGGAATGGGTCAGGAGTGTGCCCTTAAGAGTTCAAAACTCAGCAGGGCGAGTGGCACATGCCTGTAATCCCAGCAGCTCCGGAGGCGGAAGCAGGAGGATCACAAGATCGAGACCAGAGGCAGTCTGCATAACTTAGATAGACCCTGTCTCAAAAAGTCAAAACAAATAGGCTGGGGGCACAGCTCAGTGGTCCAGCACTTGCAAAGCACGCAGGCGCGAGGCCTTGGGTTCAACCCCCAGTACCGGAAAAAAAAAAAAAAGAGTTCAAAGCTCTTGCAACAAATCAAAGAAACCCTAATGAGGACGTGAATTTGGATAACGGCAGGATGGAGAGAAGAAGATGGATGTCACAAGCAGTGGTATCTTGCCAAATTTTATGCACAAAATTGTTGCCTCATAAATATTCCTTGATGAAGACAACATATGCTGTTACTTAATAAATATTACTGATGAGGAAGCCATGTGCTGAGCTAATGAAAAAAGAAAACAACAATGACCCAGTGCTCAGTTTTTCTACTGGCTCCCCCAAACAAAACACTTCTTAAGCAAATACCTTGCACTAGACTTGTTGTTGTTAGGTGCCGTTGAGTCGGTATCCAACTCATAGTGACCCTCATAGTTTTCAATGGCTGACTGTTTCAGGATTGCTGTGGGAGTGGATTGCCAGACCCTTCTCCCATTTTTGCGGTGCTGAGAATTGAACTCAGGTTCTCAGAGACTGCAGCGCAGTGCGCTACGAACTGAGCTAAAATCCCAGCCCAGCTAAGTCCCAGCCCTGCACTAGACTAGGCACTGAAAATACAAGAATGAGCGATCTGTTCTGTCCATCTGAAAAGCAAGGAAACAGAGACAGATTCTCCAAAGAATCCGGATGTTTATTTAGGAGAAGCAGAGCATGGCAATGGGGGTATGCACACCATAGTAAATCATCAGTATGTTCAAAAAGGTTGAGGTAACATACAGTTTTTAAAGGCAAAAATGAGGAAGACTATATTAAGAATTTTGAAATAATAATTCTTGGCTACAGTGGTGTGAGAACAAGGCTGAATAGACAGTTGCTGGGCAGATGTTTTTGCAGAAACACTTGTGTATAGGGCTGTGGTGGACTCTGTTCTAGTGGAGTCTTTTGTGACAGTGACTATAAGGCACTTGTGCTTAAGACACCTTCCTTCATAACCTTCTGGTTTTATTTAATTCTTTTGGTTGGAGTTGACACAGGCAACTCCACTTTGGTTCTGACAACTTTCACAATCTCTCACAGTTCGGTTGAGAGGTTCACAATCCAGGGACAATCATATGAAGTAATGATTCTAAAATAGTGGAGGGGGTAGTACAAAATTATGACGCAAAAGCCAGGGGCCTAGACAATACAATCCATGATGCTGCCTGGGGCACTGAGAAGAAGCAGGACAGAAAATTCAAGGTTAGAGCTGATGACTGAAATTCATACTCCTAGTTTAATTAACAGCACTTTGTAAATCCGCAAAAGTCTGTACAAATGCTACTTGTCATTTTCCTTTTGCTTTTCAAAGCTACAACTTTGAATTTATGTCAGCCCAAAGGGAAACAAGAACCTTATTTCTCAGAGCTGGAAAAAAATCTTAAATGTCACATGATCTACTGTCTTTTAGATATTTTTGAATGACTATTTGATAAAGTGTTATTTTATAATTTCAAGTTGATAATATTTACTCATCAAGTTCAACCAAAAAAGAAATAATTAACTTCAACATTTGATGTTGGGATTATGGATGATATTTACAAACAGATTAGCCTTACCATTGTCTTTATTTCAGGGTTGTTGTTGTTTTTAATGCCTGTCCTCAGACAAATTCTGATCACATTGATAAGTAATGAAATGATAATATTTGTGGGCATTTTGTTTGGTTTTTGTTAACAGTGTGACTCACAATCCCAAACTGTTTATAGTTTTCATTTAATTTAGGCCAGAAGCATGAAGGCAAGAAAATGAAATCTTCCCATTTTAAAATTGAACCAGTAACAATACTTATGATATATCACAATTGGATGCAAGAAGCCCATAATTTAATACTAAATTATCTTTAATACTGATTCTTGGGGATCAGCATGTCACAAGCACATAGGTAACTGAATTAGGTTTCAATATTGTGACAATATAACTGGTCAAGCAACCAGTGGGATATTTGCCTGACATTTATTTGAAGTACCTGTGATTCACTGGTACAATTTTAAGTTAAAAATTTGAATTCTAGAAAGACAACACTGCAGAACTAAAATCTTCCAAACTAATGACATATTTATAGGAAATCAGAAGGTATGAGGTAATATGTACCATTACTTTTTTAACATCAAACAGATTCTGGGGCTATGGGATTATTGACCTTTGGAATTTGTTGTTTTCTACATTAAAAATATGATGAAAATTATTCTAAAAATAAAATAGAGCCACAGAGATTACTGATGTTTTCTT